>JAUZNJ010028992.1:0-41158 GCA_034780135.1 Jordanella pulchra | reverse complement strand
GTCCAACATACACCGGGAACAAGTCCGACTTAATGCCGGCAATGCGGACCAAACTCCTGCTCCGCTTATACAGAGACTGGATAGCCCCTAGTAAAGAGCCCTCGACTCCGTACTCCTAAAGCACCCCCCACAGAGTGGCACGAGGAACACGGTCGAATTCCTTCTCCAGGTCGACAAAACACATGTGGACCGGCTGGGCAAACTCCCATGAGCCCTCGAGCACCCTGCAGAGAGTATAGAGCTGGTCCACTGTTCCACGGCCAGGACGAAAACCACACTGCTCCTCCGGAAGCTGAGATTCAACTATCAGCCGGACTCTCCTCTCCAGGAGCCTGAAATAAGCCTGAGACGTGTGATTCCCCTGTAATTGGAACACACCCTCCGCCTGCCCTGCCACCGTTCAGTTTCTTGACTACGTCGTTGACTTCAGCCTGGGTGATGAACGAATCCAACCCCTTTCAGCTAAATGCTAAAAGTGATTTAAGTGAAATCCATTTTTTACTGATGTTACGTAAAAACTGATGCAATATAAGGTTATTTTAATCTTTTAGTAGATAATTATTTTTTTTTACATTCTTAAATTTTACCAATTTATGAATTTTAAAATGAATGGAGAATCAGATACAATCACAATTATCATTTTATATTATTGTGAAGTTTTCTTTTCAGTCATGAGATGGATTTTTATTCCTTATTATTTTACACTTTTTGTGAATTATTTGGCTCAGTTATTAACTAATGAACTTATCCTCAAAGATTTGCCTCTTAAGAAAAATAGATACTTTAGGTATGTTAAGCTAAATGCCATCATTAAATATTACAGAGTGGGATCATTTAAAATTGTCCCAATTTTCCTTCTGATTGGGACCAAATTACAGATTATTGTCAAAGAATATCAAACATTTAATAAGCAGAAAACCGTCCTTTGATAGCTACATTGAAATGTCTTTATAATACACTTTTTTTCAATCATTTACATAAATTTATACATTTACATAAATCAGTTATCATTTTACAAATAAATGAAAACCATCTTTAGGTAATTAAGATTATTTTTTAATATTCTATTATTGTTCTATTACTATTTACCGTTATTAGAACAGTAAAGGTCATTATTATCATAATGTTTGTAAGATTTATAAGAATATTTGATTAATTTTCGGATCCAAATGTTATACCCTTCTGAAAGTTTGGATGAGGTCAGTTATTACTTATTTCATTTTATTATTATTATCAATATTATTATTATCTTCCTTAACCACCAGGGTCCAATATTCTGTTTCATGTTGAGTCATCCAGACTGTCTGTGTTTGAACATGATTTACAGACTGCTGACGGCAGATAATCAGGACATGTAATCCGCTGGTTTTGGACAGTTCACTTGTAAGCCTCTCTCTCTCTCTCTCTCTCTCTCTCTCTCTCTCTGAGCTTGAGGCTAAAAAAAGGCTTTTGATGATGTAATGAGGTGCAGATCTGTCAGAGGCGAATAATGAGAAAGGTTGTGAGGGAGTGAAAACACTTGAGGTGATTCTGAGCTTCACAGCTGCTTAATTTAGCTGGAAATGAAGAAAATGAAGAGGCTCAGCGTGACTCTCTCCAGAGGGGACTGATTAGAGGCAAGAGTCTAAGAGATTTACTTAAATAAAAGGTCTTATTTGAAGTAGTGGATCTTTTTTGGTCACACTTAGGCTCCTCACAGGATAAAGGAAACATGTGGGCGTGGCTTGAGCGATTTATTCTCAGAAACTGAGATTCTTCTTCTCCTGTAGGCAAGCTTGAAGTCAGACTTCTGGGATGTGAGGATTTACTGCAGCCGCAGTTGGACTTGGAGCCGGAAAATCCTTTGGATCTCTTTGAAAACGGTTCATCTGTTCCTCACGGATCCCCAAGTGAGTAAAGATTTTAGATTTAATCTGTAGATTTTCAGCTTGCTGTGTTTCATAATTTTACCTGTTGCTATTTCTGATTTTTTTGTTTTTTTTTTTTAGCAGTACCCACTAACCACAAATCATTTTAACAACTGTCTATCCTGAATATGGAAATCCTGTGATGTGTTTAACACAACGCTATAATAAAATGTTCATGTTAGAAAAAAAATGACAGAGAGCTGCAGCAAGGAAACTGTTTCCCCCTTAATTGCTTATTAGTATAACAAAAATCAAACAACTAAGCAACAAGATTAGCAAACAGTATAAATACGGTAAGAAAATTTGTTCTTTTAAAATATTTAATCCAAATAAAAACTGATATAGAGACAGATAACTTCACTTACAGCAAAGAAAACCCAACCACAGGCATCCTCCCTGTAATTTCCCTTAAAAGAAAATCATCTTAGAAACTTTGCAGCTCTTAATACTGGCAATAATCAAAAGAATGAGCTATAAAACAACAGTGTCAAAAGTATGGCAAGCCAAAGGGGTCAGAAGTTGTTTGCCCTCCTGCATCTGATGCATTTTGATCATTCTGGTTAAATACAGCATCAGTATCAAACAGTGTGTTTGATATTTTATTTATTTAGTATCATTACATTAGAAAACGTTACTTGGCTCTGTTTTAAATAAGGTTTCATTAAAAGCTTAGTTTGTGATTTAAAAAAAAAAGAAAACATTGTTTGTTAATTTATTGCTGGTAATCCTAAATCAAAAACCTCTAAAACACAATTTAAAAAAAAGAATCACTTTTTCTTTAAAATCGTGTTTTTTTAATAAGTTCTCAATTATCAAATCTTATATTCGACATACCATCGCCACTGATTGCATAACAGGCAATATTTTTAAAGATAAATGTATTGGTGTTGTTAAACATGCTTGGAGCTCCTGTCAGAAATTAACCGAGTTTACGGTAAACTGAACAAATGAAAAAATAAATTAGAAACGTTATCTCATCATTAGCTCTGAAAGTCAGTCAGGTTCTTGGTTACAGTTCTCAGAAAGAAACTGCTTTAATTAAAACTGAAGGAAAATGGGAGCTATTTTTTTCTGTTGCCATCAAGGTTTAGGGTGAGGAGTGTTTGGTTGCAGACAGTGGTTGAATCTGTCGTCTGTCTCACAGCAGAAGTCAGTGCAGTTCTTCGGCTGGACGGGAGACTCATCGGCCGGACGCCCTGGGCTGCAGTCAGCAGGCTGAGCTGGGATCAGGTTTTCTACATCCAGCTTGAGCGGGTAAATCATAAGAGTAAAAATACTGTTCAGTTTAGATTCAAAGGGAAGAGCTGTTTTCTTGTTGCCTTTTTCTGACTTCCTTAACACTAAGCATCCTTACTTTAACGTAATGTAACCCTAACCCTAGTGACAAATAGGAAGTGATGCCAACGATACCAACGATACTAAAATATAAGGAGGGTGCTGCATATAATTGTAATTAATTATTAAAGACAACCAATAAATAAGCTTTAGAAAAAAATCAAACCAGATTTTAAGAAAATAAAGTAATAAAACCAATTATTTTTTCCCCATTTCAAGTTGCTTTAATCTTGATCCTATCTGAAATACACAATGATCAAGATTAATGCAGTTTAATGTTTTTTCCTTGATGCAAACTCAGCTGTTTTATCATTTCTTTTTAATCTGATTGACTCTAGTGCATTTAATTCTGATAAAGGCAGAAGAACAAAGTACAAAGTTAATAAATCAGTAGGTTTTGGGTTTTACAAAGCTCTTTATAAGACATGAAGTTCATTGGAACAGACTGCAGGTAGCATTTTACATCAGCAGGTGGCAGAATTTGACCATTTCTATGGATTAAGAATTTAAACTCTCTGATACGAAACTAAACTTGTTTGTAGAATTATAGAATAAACTTTAGCAGACTAGAAAATGTGTCCTTATAAAAATATACACCAAACATCTGAGACATTTCCCTAGTCTCAATCTAACAAAAAAAAAAGAACACTGCAAAATTTAAATGCTGTATTTCTTCAGACATTAATAAAATAAAGCCAAGAAAAATAGGGTGGGATTATTTCTTTGTCTCACTAAGGTCAGGACTTGAACCAACCAAACTAATTTTAAAGTTTTATCTCTTTTATTAGAAAAGAGCTTAAACGATCCATAGACTTACAAAGGCTCGAGGAACCACAACCTACAATCATGGAGAAAATGGATTTTAATATGCTCAATATGCGTTTTTTGAAGTAAGAAATTGAACAACTTTTTGTCAGCAATACTTATTATTGCCATATATTATTCATTTTGCCAAATTTGCACCGATAAGAAAAAGGAGGACAAGTAAACCTGTTTATTATGGGATTTAAAGGATGTGTTGTAAAGTTAAAGAAGAGAGCAAGATGTCTCCATTCATATTGATGGCTAACTTAATTTGTAATTTTATTATATAACCATATTTTGTCTTTAAGACCTACTTTAACTTTAAATCCCTGATAGGATTCACTTTACATTTGGATAAATATAGCTGAGAATCATCAGCTTAGCATTAGAAGCTGATCCACCTTTTTATCTAATAACTTTAGTCAAACTTGCATAAATTGCACTGGGCCGAGTACATAACCCTGTGGTACTCCATAACTAACTCTGACACGTGTTTAACTTAGACCGTTAAGAAGAGCGAACTGGACTCAGTCAGATGGTTATGATCTAAAACTGCAGAAAACTGATTTCTCTGGTGAGGAATCCTCCTACTTTTCCCATGTTAAAGCTCTTGAACGGTTGTGTTTTGATAACCAGCTAGAAATTAATGTGTGTAAAACAAAAGAGCTTGTTGTTTACACAAAGCAAGAACCGACAATAGACCCAGTTCAACTTGACGGCCAGCTCATAGAAACTGTGGAGACTTTTAAATATCTAGCTACAGTCGCTTAAGCTTCTCTGCTACAACAGATTTTATTTTTAAGAAATATTCAGAGACTCAGTCTTCTTAGAAGACTAAGTTGTCTTGAATTCAAAGTAAGTTGTCCAACCATATCACCTGAACTGCTCTAGTTTTATGTATTTTATTAGACCGTACTTTATCTAACTAATGTTTTTATAATGTTTTTGTTATGTTTTTATTGTTGTCAACGATTGTACTGCCTATCTGGTGAGCCAAAGACAGGCCTTGGTGGACAAGAAAGATTTATTCTATTCTAGTCTAAAAGTCCTAAGAGCTTTGACCCGTATCCATCCACTAACTGTAGAAAAATCCGGATTAAAAACGAGGTGTTAGAGGAAAAACAGAGGAAGGAATCATTTAATAAGGCTTTTCTTATTAGGACAGCCTTTATAAAGCAGCCTAACAGTGAATCATATCTGCCAGTAGAGCTAATGGCTTTAACATACTTACAGGTGCATTTGTGCAGCTGAACAGACATAGGGAAATGGAAAGCTTTCAGGGTTTGTTTGTTTCCACTCTCCTCTGCAGCACAATTCAGCCCTTATATTATAGGGGTTTAATGAGTGATTCACCCAGTTAATGTAGCTGCAGAGGTTTGTATCAAGTGATTCCATTTTTTTTTGAATAAACAGATGAATGTTATGCAGTGTCTCCTGTTATGAGCTAAAAATAAATCAGTCTGCCTCTCTTTGATCTATCACCGTTTTGTCAGAGGAACATTGTCATATCTGGGACATTCTTTGAAAAACCTTACCTCACTGGTTGTAAGCTAGAGTCTCTTAGATAACAAATGTTAAACATGTCAACAGAGATTTATAAAGTCACATTTGTGCCTCTTTTGTGACAAAATAAAAAAAAAATACACTCAGAATCTCTAGCAGACATTTCTCAGCGATGTTGCAACCCCCCGTGTTTGTGAGTCATTTCTCTCCTGCTCGCTTCATTGCCTGCCACCCACACTCAACCAGGCTTCTCTGTGTCCTTAATTCAATTGTTTGGTTTTAGAACAAGAATGGGAGGAGATCCGAATACTTTCTTGTTTCCTGAAGGCAAAATAATTGATGATGTTATTTGTTTTTTATAAATGTTTAACACTTTTTAGCATATGCTTCTTATACTAATTGTTTCAGCATCTTTCGGTGCTGAGACCTATAGAAAATAAGGAGACGATGCAGCACCAGCATCATCCACAAAACAGGACAGGGCCAAACTGGATTAAACCTAAGATCTCTGCAGATCCCACACATGCTGGACACAGACTGGTAGGCTTTTACCGTCAGGTTACTGCAGAGCTCTATTTGCAAACATCAGCCATCAAAGACTTATTTTCATTCCTCAGGATGTGTTTTGGATGAACTCTTAGCAGTCAGAGTGCTCAACAGCTCTGCTGGAAACACTATGCTTATTTACTTCTTTATTTATCACCAAGTTTAAAAAGCAAAGTGAAACAAAAAGCTTTGATTCTGACATGAAAAGAGGATTATAAGAGCAGACTTTATCAGAGTAAACTAAAAACATAGAAGATGTTTTATGAAATCCTGATAGTTTCTGTCCAGGTTGTGGTTATAACCATAAAATATACAAATAAAACAAACCCTGATGGCTAATAATAAGTTTTTGTCCAGTTTCTGGTCTGTAATCCACATTTGTTTATGAATAACATACTTTAATATATTGAATTAAAGTACTATAAGTACATTTCCCACATTTTTCGTGTGGAGAGCCATGAATTTCTTAGTCGAGTGGAGGTCATTGCATGGCTGCTGCTTTTCCCCATAGAAATGTGTTGGTTTTTTAATGGTTTGAGCATTTGATCAGGGTTGGTTCTGGTCAGGTTTTCAGGCACATCCTTCTGGGATTAAACCTAAAGTAGACACAGATATCAATGGAGGGAAATCCTTCATAATCCCCAGCAACAGGAGCAGTCTAACAAAATGATGTTTTAATTGCATATATTTGTTATTCTTGGAGCAATTTCCATAACTGCTTGGCTGGTTTGGATTAACTCTCAGAAATTAAAAGAAAATGATATTATTATGGACCAATAAGAATTATTTACAGTATTTACATTAAAATTCATCCAGCTCTTACAGCATTTAAACAGAAAGGATAAAAAAAAGATGCATACATCTCTCCTGCAGGATTCTGGGCTCCTTAGTTTAACTAAGTTTCCTTGATACGTTGTAAACCAGCAGGGGGAGCTACTGTACAGTTTTTCTTTCTAGATTGTTGCAGTAATATTTGAGACCAGCAGGTGTCAGTCTTATACCCGCAGTTTTTCTAGTTATTTCACCCACATAAGCAGATCTGGGGTTGTGAGAATGTTTAAAAGTTTAGTATTACCTTTATAAGATAAATTTAAAAATATAGTTTTGGAGTTGTATGAAAGCATCATGTCTTTGTCAGTTTTGCAGTTATTCTTGTCCTCCTGACAAACCACTCAGTTATTCAGGTAACCTTTGTGTGTTTAAAATGTGCTGACAGTCTCGAGAGCTGGAGGTTTGCGTGTTCTGGCGGCACCAGAGGACCATGTGTGCAGTCAAGCTGCTGCGACTGGAGGAGGTGATGGAGAACCCAAATCACAACCTGGGCTTCAGCTTGGAGCCGCAGGGCCTCCTTCACATCCAGGTATAGGATCTCAGCAGAGAGGAACCTGATGGAGACAAAATGAATAAAATGACATGTCTGTTTCCTGTGGATGACAGTTTGAGTTCATCGACACTTCGGTGGAGCAGCAGCCGAAGCTGAGACGTCAGCGATGCATTTTCACTAAAGAGAGAGGTAGCAGAAACAAACCCACAGACTTTATTTTACTTCTCTATCATTTTTGTATCATTAATGTTTGTATTTTTTTTTTTCTCCAGGAAAGAATTTCCTCCGAGCTGCTCAGATGAATATGAACTTTGCAACATGGGGTCATCTGATGATGAGCATCCTTCCTCACTATAGCTCCTTCACCACCTTCAGTTCGCATCCCTCCACAACGTCTGACCTGATTGGAAACAACACGCCGCATCCAATGGAAAAGAAGCCCGAATCAACTTCTTCGCTGTCAAGGTCAGAAACTGCAGCACTGTCAAAAATCCACCCATCTGAAGGAGAACGTCTGCTAATCATTTTAAAGACCTTAAGCTTAAAGACTTTTGGAGGATACAGGAAATGACCTAAAACCCACCAATCCACCGATGGATGGGTTATTAAAAGTCTAGAATTAGACCTGATTTATTCATCTAATTTGTCTGACGGGGGGTTGCTGCTGGTAGTTCATGTGCATTGCACAGATTGACTAGAATACAGTGGAGAAACTTCTTGCTCCTGATCTCTGTGATCAACAGCTGGATGAAAGTAGCTGGAAGTTGAAACAGCTGTAATGGGTGTATGTAAACTTCTGACTGGAGTTGTATGTTCAGGAAAAGCTACTTCCACCACATTTATAAAGAGTTTCTGGCTAAATCTCCAGATTATATTATTTGTATTTTATAATGATACAGAGGCTTTAGATCTGAAGTTTCTGGTTTTATGTGTTTATTCAGAGAAACTCCGATAATCAGACTGAGCGTCTCAGAGGACCAGTCACCTCTTATCAGCATCGAGCAGCAGGAAAACCCTCTCAGCCTCATCACCACAGAGGAAAAGACATCATCGGTGCCTGCAATGCAAGAAAAACTGGTAGATAACAGTCCATAAATCTGCTAAAGAAGCCAATGATGCCCTTGTTTAATTCTGTTCAATAGGATTCAGTAACTTTTTCATATAATTTTTTATTCATGTAAGTGAAAAATATTACTTAGAGTTTTATCAATTTAATGACCTGACGATTAAATTAAGCTTTTTTTTTAAAAAAAAAAAAAAAAAAAGTCTTTTTTTATGTGAGAGCTTCTTTTCCCACATATGAACATCAGCAGTGGCGTCCCCCACGGGTGCGTTCTCTTCCCACCCCTGTTTACCTTCAACACAAATGATTAAACGCCTCGGCGGACTTGTCTGTGAAACTTCTAAAGTTTCCATGTGGACTGACGACGCACAACCTTCAGCAGAAGCTAGCAGTTGATTGGCTCATCCACAAATGTTACAGATCCAGACTGCAGAAAATAAGTCCGCAAAGACAATAACCAGGGCGGCATGGCTTATACAAACTGATGCTCAATAGTGTCCGTATTGATTATTACCTCCACCAAGGAGGTTATAGTTTCATCAGGTATTAGTTTGTTTGTTTGTTTGGCTGTTTGTTTTCAAAATAACTTGAAAAATGTCGGGGAGATGAGCTGCTTGGTGGAGGTCTGCGCTCTCTGAGTGCTTTTCTAGTTTTTATATAAGTTCAGCACTGATTTCTTCTTCTGTTAAAGTATTCTACATATAAAAGTTTTCCCAAGCAATGTTTTATTTACTCTAATTCTTTGTTTGTGTGCGTCAAAGTGGCCAATAAAGCTTATTCTTATGCCTTTTTTTAAAGCCCTGGTGCAAATATGATGAACTGTAAAAACAAATGGATTTGCCACTAAAGTTCTCTTAATTTCTGAATTTAACAGACTGAGGAAGTTTAAGTCAAAATAAACAATTTATTTTCCTTCTCAGCTTTTTGAAAGGCCACCTGTTGATAGTTTTAGAGCTTCTTTGTTAAACTGTTCATTTTTGAAAATCTGTTTATTTTTATGTTCATCAGCTTTAATTCATTTTTTTTTTTTGTTTGCATGTTTTTTTTTTTTCTTTTCCAGATTTCCATACAGCGTCCATCTAGTCCAAACACTCCAGAGGACTGTGAGGGTCCGCCTGTGTCTGCCCTGAAGTAAACACAGTCACATGTAGCAGACATACATGCAGATGTGGTCTTATTAAATACCAATATGAAACATGTGCTTCTCTGTTCACATGGCCGTTTCTCTAAGGATGAAGGTTGAAGATTTTAAATATACCTCAGTTTTGGGGCGGGGACACTTTGGAAAGGTAACAATCAAATGAGTTCAATGAAGCCTCCTTTCTAGATGTTTTACAGGTGTTTTTTAATTATTATTTTTACTGTTTTGTTTTTTCTTGAACAGGTGCTACTGGCTGAGTTCAAGAAGACAGGAAGACTGTACGCCATTAAAGCCTTGAAGAAAAGAGACATTGTGACTCGTGATGAAGTGGACAGGTGAGTGAAGCTTTTGAACTGAAACCTTTAGGGAGAAGTAACTGTGAACTATTTTGAAGTACGGTTCCCAGCACTGTCCTTCCCTCAGGGATCAGGCTGTGATTTAGACCCCTTTATTAATCCCACTGGGGGTGATTCGTTTGAGCAGGAAAGGAGACAAATAAAAAAAAAAAATGAAAATGTGACAGGAGCCTGGTGATCAAAATGAACACAAAAATAGTCCAAAAAAGCACAATTTAAACAAAACAGCCACACTACATAAAGTTTAGAAGTCGAACGGCTGTTGGTATAAAAGATTTAGCACCCAAAATGGACAAAATGGGACCAAAATACATATCAGAGGAGACCAGGTCAACACCTTCACTATGAATAATGCTCTCAGTGGCCAAATCCTTCTTACGTTTAAAATCAAAAATTAGTTATTTTGTTTTTTTTAAGTTAACTAGAATCAGAGAGTTTTTTCCCAAGTTCTGATTCTGAACCACTGAGAGACAACTATGAGATCTAATCTTTCCAGAACGTTCTGGATCTGCCTTAAGGACCCCTTCTATTATCCAAAACAACTTTTTAAAAGTCTTTCCTAAAACTTAGCTGTTTCTTTTTAATTTTGAGAAAAGGCAACCATACAATGAGTTCCTATAGAAAGGTACGCCTCAGAAAGCTCGGTCTTTGTCACAATCAGAGGAGGCCTCAAGATAAACCCAGAATACATCAGGATGAATGTTAATCCTTTCTGGATTGGAAATGCCTTTGAGTTTCCACCATGAGAAGCTAGAGATGGACCAATAGATGGACGTACATATAGATTATCAGATGTTTATAGTCAGTTACAATCAAACATGATTCATTCTTTACTATAAATAGCTCTATAACCTCAGATTTGTCCTTTGTTTTGTGGTTTTTCTAAGATTGTTCCTACAGTCAGTATTTCACCCTAGGAATTTAGTAAATTAAACAACCATATATAGTATATTTACAACATGGAAAACTGCAGCCATTTCTAACACTGAGTAAATAATCATTTATTATGTTAATCAATCAACGTTTACAGCTTGATACCTCGGAGAAATAATTTCTGTGCGAAAAAAGAAACAAAACAAACAAACATTTCTCCTAAATTCAGCCCTGAGTGTAGCTCAGGTGTTTGTGTTTTAATGGGTTTGATCTAATCTTGGTTTGGTTCTTTTGTCTGCAGCCTTATGAGCGAGAAGAGGATCTTTGAGATGATCAATGCCTCCAGACACCCGTTCCTGGTCCACCTTCACGGCTGCTTTCAGACATCTGACCATGTGTGTTTTGTCATGGAGTATTTACCAGGCGGCGACCTGATGATCCACATCCACAGTGATGTCTTCTCAGAAGCACAGACCCGGTTTGCACAAAGTCTTCCTAGTGTGAATCAGACAAAAGAACTTTTTATTTTTGCGACTCTTGTCTTTTTTTGTGTGTGTTTTTTGCTCTTTCAGGATTCTTTTCTGTACCTAAACTAACATTTTTTTCATGCAGGTTTTATTCAGCATGTGTCCTGCTGGGTTTGGAGTTCCTGCATTTGAATAAAATCATCTACCGGTAGGTTACCCCGACCAAAAGTGTGGCCACATCATCTAAAACGTGGAGTTATTTTAAACTTCTATACTCTTTGGTTATACAGAGATCTGAAGCTGGATAATATACTGATGGATGCGGAGGGATTTGTGAAAATAACAGACTTTGGACTTTGTAAAGAAGGTAAATAACTATACCTTAAATTAGTTTTTTTGGGTGCATTTCTTGAGGGAATCTTATATTTCGAGTTTATTTTCGTTAACGAGTTAAGAAGGAATCTATCATCTCTGGACTGGTAGAAATCGAAATGACATCTCTGCAGGGATGGGTCACGGAGATCAGACCTCCACTTTCTGTGGGACTCCAGAGTTTCTTGCCCCTGAGGTCTTGACAGATGACACCTACAGTCGAGCCGTGGACTGGTGGGGGATGGGCGTCCTCATTTATGAGATGCTTGTTGGAGAGGTTGGTGGGATACATTCAGTCTGATATATTTCTTTAATCTAGGAAAACTAAAAAATGCATTTAGATGTGATCACCTGTAACACCAGGCCTGATTTATCTTCGCTCTGCCTTCCTGCTAGTCTCCTTTTCCTGGTGAAGATGAAGAGGAGGTATTTGACAGCATCGTAAATGATGATGTGCAGTATCCAGCGTCTCTTCCCGCTGATGCTGTCTCCATCATGCAGAAGGTGAGAGGAGATATTATTTTGCTCAGAGAGATAAATAAAAAAGCGAACAAGTCATTAAGAAAAAGAACAGATTTCTTTTTTGCTGTGAGAGAAACTTGAAGAGAGACATGAGACGGTTTCAGCTAAATGCTACTGAAAATTCAACATTTGTAAATGTTTCAGGCACGAGATAGTAAAGCAGCTTGAGGATCCTCTGAACACACAACCACCCAATGCAGCTGAACATTTTTAGCTTAGTAAAGGAGAAGAAGACTAATTAGCTTAAAACGAGGAGAGAAAAATCACCCCTAGTGGTGTTCCTCAAGGCTCATTACTGGAGCCCATTAAATATTTCAATGTAATTTCTTCACCGTAGTTAAATTTTCAGCAAACATTCAAAAATAAAATTCGCTTTGCCTTTTATCCAGATGATTTATCACTAAGATAAAACAAAGAAAATAATTAAACCTGATTGCCTCCCTCAGTTTGTCACTGATTATTGACCATTTGAGATTCCCTACCCTTCAAATATTCCGTATATTTTTATTGAGTTCGAAGCTGTGCTGCTGTTAATCTTCTAAACATTTCTAAACATCCTTTCATTAAAGAGTTCAGGGAACATCGGGCCCAGATGTCCTTTGTCGTCTTAGATATCAGGACAAACAAACACAGGAGAAATTCTAAAAACAAACGAAAAGTATAAAATATGATTAAAGAAAATATTGGAATTTGGAAAAAAAGCTTTATTTCCTTTTTTCCTCTCTGTTTTTCTTTTATCGATCATTTGAGGTCAAACTACCTACATATTTACATACACAACATATTTATTAAAGCAGTTATCTGGTTATCTCCTTTATGCATCCAGAGCTGCATTAAATCATTTCAGAACCAAAAACACGTTGATCTCATGAGTAGAGAGCTCCACTTTTCATTTTCTGTTCTCAAGTATAAGTCTTATTTAATTATTTCTAAACATTAACACTGAGCGTTCAAGTGCAGTTTTATAAACCACTCATCCAGGCGTTGGCTTTGTCTGATTATGCTCCTTTATAACAAAAAAAAACAACTAAAAACATAAAATCAAGTCTCCAGTTCGTTCTTTAGTTTGCACCTTTTTGATGAAATCATTTCAGAAGCTTGAAAATATTTTTTTTGTTTTCTGCTGTTCTAAAAGTCCTAAATTACACCTCTGCTTCAGACCTTTCATCCATGCAATCCCAACTAAATCCACCGGCCTTCAACCAGCAGGAGTTTTCATTGGAATAAATAAGCCCCGACTGAATTTAGAGTGACTCTAAAGCACCTTTCTGCATTTTAAGCTGCTGAAGAAGAACCCTCTGAAAAGGCTGGGAGCTGGAGAGAGAGACGCAAACGAGGTCAAAGGAGAGAAATTCTTTGAGGTAAATCACATTATTTTTTTATTGCCTTGAACATCAATAAGGCGAAATAAAAGCTTAAAACGCTGAGAAAAAGTTTTAAAGTTTTCTTAAATGGTTTTAAGGGAAAATACTTCCCTCTTAAATCCCAGACCTGACACTAACCTCCTCTTAGCTACTGGTGGCTGTGACCTTTGGGATTGAAGCTTGTTTTTCTGACCCACTTAGAGTTTGACTTTGTGAAACTCTGCAGACTATCGACTGGGAAGCTCTGATGGCCAGAAAGTTAAAGCCGCCATTTGTGCCGTCGATCAAAGAGCCCACAGATGTCAGCAACTTTGACAGCGACTTCACTCGCCTCCAGCCGGTCCTGTCTCCGCCCTCCAAGCCCTTCAGCCTCTCAGCAGAGCAGCAGGAAGCTTTTGCAGACTTTGACTTCTGTGCTTTACATGGTTAATCAAAGGACTGAAGAAAGCAGGAGGCCAAAATAAGAACCAGTTTGCGGGTATCACTATCCGCCATGACAGGTAACAACCAAGTACCAAATATGCATGTTGCCAAGTATAATCAGTCAGTGTTTCTTTCAGTAGTAGAAGTTGCAAGAACACTGATGTAATGATTTGTTTTAGTGCTGTATTAGCTGATCAATAATGCAGTAACTGGTGTCAAAATAATCCTCATCATCAGCCCTTTACAAAGCCTCACTTTGGACTCTTGTAACCTCGTTTTGCTCTTGATTGTTACACCATTTAGACCTCAATGACTGATTATAAATGCAGAACAGCTGTCAGAAATGAATAAAGAAACTATAAGAATAGTGTAGCAGAGTTTAGACAAGCAGGACTTTCATCTTTTAATCATTTTAGATCTGACAGTTAAAGAAAATCTCCTGAGCCGGTCTTGACTGTATCTTTGAATGAAAGACCTCTTTGGTCATTTCTGCAGCTCAATCATTTACAGACAGGACAAAGCTCTCAATACAATAACGCTGACTGCTCTCAGTCACGCTGCAATCAACAACTAGCCGTCAATTAGGCAAACAGTGGGTTATTTTTAACGAAGCTGAGGACGTGATGGTAGGCATGATCATTTGCAGGGAGGGTTAGACTTTCCTCTGACTTTTAATCTTAAAATAAAAAAGACAACAACTTTCCCATTACTTTGTTACATTATTGCTGCGATTTTCCGTCAATGACATTATTTAATATTTGAGATGTCTATCTTGGGTTAAGGTAGGGAGCATTTAGTTACTGGACGTGTTTAAATCCTGTCTTTTTAAATTGGCCTCATGTGATAAAAAAGTCTTTCCATTTTGGTAAAAGCCTTTCATTACTTTAAGGTCTCATATTTCATTGCCTATTTTTATATTTGTTTTATTTTCCAAAACAAACTTCTATGCTTTGGTGCAATATGCTCAACTGTTTTTATCACTTTTTTCTTAAACCTCTTTTAGTTTATATTTCTAGTTTAATAAAACTATGAAATTTGAAATAACGTTTGAGATCAAACACAGATTGTACTAAAGATTTATTCGAAATCTTCATTCTGCAATTTGCAATTAACCATTAAAGGGTAAAGTCCATGAATAGAAATGATAGGATAACATTTATTTGCTGACATATTGGATTCCATTTTTTTTTTTTTTACTTTTTTATAATATTTCTAAACATAATGTGACTGATTCAGTTGATGCTTAAACTCAACATCAGCACCTCTAAATGTAAGCTCAGTTCATTAAAAAAAATCTTAAAATCTCAAAAAGAAAGATTTATAAAACTACTTCAAGTTTAAAATTGTATGTTTTTTTTTATTTTTTTTGTTGAACTTCTTAAAGCCAAACCAGGGACTGAGCCGGTGAATTAGCCTTTGGCCTGAGGGCCCACAGACACGAGGATGGTTTCCTTCTAATGTAAATTTCTCTAACCAACTAAATTTAAAATGAAAAAAAAAATTACACATCTGTTTTGCCTCTGATAGATTTGATCATATATGTGGATTACATGTTCTGTTATTGTTTGCATGCATAAAATTCTTACTAGAAATTAATTATATTTGTTTAGCTATCCTAATGTTAGACAGGAATTAGCCCATTTGACATCATTTCCAAATCTGGCTGCGCCTTATAAAAGGTAAACATCTTCTCTGTGCGCCGTTATTTTCATCTAATCTGATCATATCAAACAAAATGGATTCTCATCTGTTTTGTCCGATGCTGGGCCCAGCTTCACTGCACTGCTTTCATCGTTACTTCCTGAAAAAGTAAAGGTGTGTTATGAAGAATGGAAATTAATTTGAACTTTTCAGTGCTACGAAACGTCTGCTCAACGAGTGGCGTATTTCATAGTGAATCAGTGGACTGGATTTTTTGTTTTAAGTTCAGTTTATTCTGATTTGAAGTAGATTTTAATGCTCATCTGATACACATTCTTTTGTTTGTGGAGGTAATACCTGGACACAATCGCTAAGCTGCCTTATGAAGACTCCAAAATGCATAGAACAATGATTGTCACACTTCTTACTTAGATTAACGTCAAGCAAGGACCACACTATGTTGCAAAGAAAACTCTATTTATTGCCTTCATATCATATTACTTTTAAAGAGACGGGGGGTTTTCATTCTGTCATTAAGCTTTTATTTCGTTCAAATGTGAGACTTTTAGGTCCCCGAATCTTCTTCTGTTACAAATCCTACTAGACGGACAAATCGAATGATTACAGACAGCTTGTCTTTGATGAGTAGTTAACTTTTAACTAAAGACAAGATATGAATCTAGAGAACAAAAATCAGCAGAACAAAACGACCACCTTCACAGTATGAAAATACCATAATATTCTCCATTGAAGCTGCTGAGGACATTTTAAGCTTTTGTATTTTAGAAAGTGGATATTTACCTTTGAATTTGGCTCTGCTGTAGATAGCTTTTAGCTAGACTCTGTCTTAGTCTGACCCTTTTAAGCTGTTTTACATAAAAGACTTGTAAACACCTGGTTATGGATTCATTTGTCTTCTTGCACCAGGTTTAAAACTCCCTGCCTTCATCTGGAAGGATTTAGCTGGCTTGGTTCTGTTCTACTACAAGTACAGGCAAAGTTCTTGTACACAATCTGCAGGGTGTCACAATCTATATTAGATTTAGCTGATTATTTTTACTTCTAGGATCATTCCTACACTGAAGGATCAGATGTTTTCTGTACAACCATGTAGCCTGAGCAGCTGCTGCTAATAGCTCTGCTTCCTCTACGTTACACTTGTACAGCAATTGTATAAAACTTCTTACAGTTCCTACAGCAGTTAGTTGTCACCATATTCGACGTAGATCAGGGCTGTCATATTGGTAGGTCGATTTTCTGGTACCTTTCTGTCTATTTTGAGGTTTAATAAACATGTAAATCCTGAAAAGAAAGGAAAAAAAATGTCTGACAGGGGCTGAAGTTGTTCTGCAATTAGGAAAAGACAACACCAAGTCAAATTAACATTGTTTGCATTATTAAAGAGGCCTTTGATGAACTATTTTACTACTTTACAAATATCTACACCAAAAGCTCACTCTGGTTGAAACAAATGAACATGCCCTGTTGGCTTACCATGTTTTATTTCAGTTTTTTACACTCTGCTTTTGTTTTGTTTCAATAGTATGAGTAAACAAACAAGTAATGAAGCCAGGCACACTGTAGAAAATCTAAATCTAAGTCAATATTTCTTAAAATAGGTACATTTCTTTCTTGAATTGAGCAGGTAAGTGAGACACTTTGCCGATGGAACAAGACGATTTACATTTAAAATAAGAAAAAAAAATTGCATTCTCTTATTTCAAGTGCAGAATATGTAATTACCTTATTTTATGAGTAAGATACTCATTCCATTGGCAGATTATCTTATTTATCTTCTCAAATTTAGGGTAAATACACTTATTTTAAGAATTGTTTACTTATTCTTTGTTGGTTTTAGCAGCTCAAGTCAGTATTTTCCCAGCAAAAGTGTGAAAAGAAAGATAAACTTTAGTCCAAAGTGAAGTGTTCAAAAAGCACAAAAAGTATTGGATGTAAAGAGGGATAACATAATGTGGAATGTATTTGAATCTTGTTGATCACCGAAGCGGGGACTAAAACTGTGGAAGCTGCCAAGTAGATGGATTTGTGAGAAAGTTCTGCCAGCAGATGCATGCTAACCACGCCTGGTGCACAAATCCTTTAAGGCTCTAAAAGGACTAATTAAACACCACATGATGAATATTTTTTTTATGAATATTTGTTTTTTTTTATTGGGAAAGTATGGGACTAGGCTCCTTGAAAAAAACCCCTTAGTAGAATGAATTTCTATACAGCCAAGGCTTTGGTTGCAGTTTTTCTTTATGTCAAACTAACCCTAACACCAAGACTAGTCCAAGACTTTAAATTTGTACCAGAATATGAGGTTAAGTACTTGTTAACTTGACTGTGAATGACTACTGGTTAACTTGATTGTGAGTTGCTGTGACCCTTGCTCTGATTAGGTATTAGCATTTCTCTGCTAACTGTTAGCTCAACTATCATTAGCATGGGGTCTGCAACCTTTACAACACAAAAAGCCATTTTGTTTTCAGTCCGTTTGACATACAACTCGTGCACAGCCCAACATAAAGCCCCCCCCAAAAAATTACCATCAAAAATGTTTTTTCTTTTTTGTTTATTTTTAGAATAACCATCTTGTTTTAGCGTGTTTTAAAGTACAGTTTGTTTTTGTTGTTTTTTTTGGGGAGGAGTGGAAGTTAATTTAATAAAAGCACATAGTTTTTAACCTGAAAACTACTTCAAAACCTAAAAACATTTTTTCACAAAGTTATGAAGAGACACCTGTGGCTGCTGAGGTTGCAGACCGCTCTGTTAGCCTGACTAGCTGTTAGCTCAACTTTAATTAGTAGTAAGGTCCAACTAGCTCCAACTGCAAGTCACTGACACTTCATAGCCTCTCCAGAATCGACTTGACCCAAAAGTAAAATTTATAATGGATATTTGTAAAAATCTTATAACCTGGTGATAAGAAGTCTGTGTTTATTTTAGTGTTTAAACTGTAAATATTCTTGTTTAGACTCACATTAATCCCTTGCTATGGGGGATTTACCTAAAACTACAGAATATATTTAACATAACTTAAAGGCATAAAACTACATTTTGTCTGTCAAACTTTTACATAGTTTCAACAAATTTACATTGTATCCATTTATATGGAAATCCATAAGTCAAATGTATTTAGACCAAACTAGCCAACCAATGCCTTTAAGGCTCCTGTGTGTTTAAAACAGATATAGCTTGCTTTGTGGCCTTTGATTATTGTTACTTTACTTACAATAACAAATCTTTTTAGAAATCTTCTGTTCTGCTGTTTCTATGCATCACTGTGAAAGGCTTTGCTCACTGCCTTGACAAATGAACAGTTTAACCCAATTTTAAATGTCTAACAAACACGTTTCATGTATTTGCTTGTAGCAAAGACTCGTGGTAACATATCAGTCTCTTCCAGGATGTCATTCATTTTTGCTTTTAGAGGACTTAACTTGTGCGCTAGAGATTCTAGCTGTATAAAGGGAGCCATAGATAATCTTCTATAGCCATAATCGTTGTTAAATGTCTGCTTATTATTTTTGCATGTGAAATATTGTCCTACTGGGCTTGGGTTGGTAATATTAGGGCAAAAACAAGATGTCCAGGGGTGCAAAGGGGGAAATAATTAATGGAAAATGCTGAGATTATGACTTTTTTTAATGCTCCATACACAATTTATTCCATTTTAGGTTTTAGTAAATTATTCTTGTACAGATTTAAACAACTGATATAGTTAATTTTCCTGTCAAATGAAATTTTTTCTTCTGTTGTTAGAGAAATTCACCCTGCAGCATTTACTTGATTTAGATGCATAATATTCTGAGTGCAGCAGGATTGTAACTGAAATTGATTTTTTTTTTTTTTTTTGCAAATTAGAAACACCAAATAATTAAAATGTTAAACCAATGGAGCCCTTATTGTAGGTAAATTAGCTCAGATATTTAACCTTTTCTTGTCCTTCACACTTGTGGAATTAGAGTTAACATCTATGGCACCTACCATCTTTCCTAACATTAAAAACCCACCAAAGTTTTTCTTCCTAAAACTGCGATTTAGAAACATCAGCAAACTCTAAAACTCCCAAAAGTTGATTGTTTCACCGTCATAAAACGTGATCAGTGGAGGCTGATTGAATGGAAGAACACACCATCAAAGTAAAGTTATTTATTAACTTCTATACTTGAATCAGCGGTTATATGCATGCATTATGTTTTATTTGTGTTTCTTTTTTTGTTTAAATGCAAACTTGCCTAACCTTTGTTAGAATTGTGTCAGTTTCATGTCGGTGGAGACAGAGAAGCAATAAACGATGGGAGTAAATATCGGGGATCAATCTCTGAAACAAAGACGCACTAAATAATCAGGGAGACAGAAGGATTGTGTTCCTAATCATTGTTTAAAAAAACTCAAAAGTAACATCAACACCTTTTTAAATATATATTTTTTTCACATGTTCAACTTGTTTTGTGCTTCTAAATTCCACTTGCTCAAAACCATATCAGGGCTATATTAATTAGCCCCCATAAACAGAGAATAACCTTTGCAGATTCATGTCCTTTGTTTAAGGATAAATCTAAAGTAAACTGAGACTTCGACATGTTTTATTTTCATCTGAAAGGTGGGATTTTTTTTTCCCCTGAAAGAACGGTTTGGGGTATTTTGTTCAGCTCAACTAGGAATCTGTAGCAGGAAATTTAGCAAACTGTTGTAGCACTTTATTAAACTGCCGCTGCTGCTGCTGCTGAGTATTTCATGTTAGATCTGTTTGTCAGAAATGTATGTAAATGTCTATGTGAAGCATATGAGTAGAAATGTCAGTGTGTGCAGACGCTTCCATCACAACAGGCATATCGTATTTTAAAAAAACTGTTTTAATGTACTTAATAAATAAAAACAAATCAGTACAGTAATAAAATGTTTGCCTCTTTTGTTTGTTTGTTTTTGTTTTTTTTCTGCACAGGATTTCACCAAAACATGTTGAACAGTTAGAAATACATTATTGGCGTCAGTTACAGGCAGTTACAGACATGAAGGCAGAAAGTGTTGTTTCATAATCACATAACCTGAGTGAAGTAATGATCTTTGTTTACATTATCTAATTTTGTGGACAGAATCTGCTCCACCCCAAGAAAAAACAAAACAAGGGCTATCGCCATGCAGAACTAAAAACTGCTGTTTTAATTACTGTATTTATAAACACATAATTAGTGATAAATATGTAAACAGCGTCAGGAGTGTACACACGTCAACACGCCCGCACAAACAGGTCTTTGTGCGTCTTTTTGTGCGTGTTAATTGCTGCAGTGTAACCCTGGGAGGCAGTGGTGACGTGTGCTGAGATCTACTGTAAATAAAGGAGAAGGTCTTAAGTTTACATTAAACTTCGCACCGTTTATAAGGTTGTACTTTGTATGGAGCTCATACATTTCGTTCCATTGTTGTAAGCAAATAACGTGTTTAGTAAAAAAGAAAGTTGAAATAAACGCAATATGGAAATGAAAAGTTTGAGAAAACGGTTTTGAGAGTAACTTTGCTCTTTTTTAAGATTTTCACTTTTTTTTTTTTCCCCCTAATTTGTTTGATAGATTTTATATTTTCAAATATTATTTTCCAAATGTGTCTTTTTCAGATAGAACTTTAAAAATTGCTTTTCTTTTTTCAAATAGCACTGTACCGATCACTTTCCTTTACTTCTCCAGTTAAGGGGAGGGATTTTCCTCTGGAGTCAGGAGCACAGATTCATTTCTATTGGTCTCCATCTTAGCAACGTTCTATTAGTAAAGAGCGTGCGTTTGCATTGGGCTGTAAATGAAGAGAATGTGATCTGTAAAATGCAATTTCAAAAGAATGAAATTTGTAAAACTCAATAAATGTATTCTAAAAACCAATCAACTAATCTAAAAACCTTTTTCCATTAAAAAGTGTCATTTCTGGACTGTTTTGGGTTTTTTTCTGTCCAAATTTCTGTTTATAATCCATCTTCTTTGCAATAATGGAACAACATTCACTCCACACTTTATACACATATAAAACAATATATACCAGTTCTCCTGCTTCTTATCTTTGGCCATTTAAAGAAACGATAAAACTCGTTTCAATGTTCGGTTCTAAAGGGTCTGCTTTGAGACAATATTTTCAGAACCCTTTAAAATATATATATAAAATGGGTTTTCTCGCCTTTGAAGCAAAAACGTATGAGAAATATTAAGATTCTCCTTTAAACAATCAGCACGTCCTTCATTGCAAAATACAAAATTTAACTGGTGGAGTTCAGGCAGGGTTTGCTGGAGGTTTTTGATAGACCTGCTCCCACATCACCGTCCTGCAGATGCAGAAGAAGTCCCACAGGTTGCAGAAAACGCCTCGGTCGAACGGGTTCTCCTCGTCCCCGCAGTTCTTCAGGTAAGAGATTCTGTGGCGGGACATGAACTCCCAGGTGGTGCAGTTGATGGAGACCAGGTAGAGGTGGCAGCCCAGGAGCAGCAGCACGACGCCAGAGAAAACCCCGACCACGGCGAGCGCCGCCAGCAGAAACCCGTTCGCTCTGAACCACAGCTCCCAGGTGACACCTGGAGAAATCCCCGAGCTGAAACGTACAAGACGGTAAAACAAACTCTGCTTTAAAAACTTTTGTATTCAATGCTTAGAGTAACAGTTCATTTAGGGCTCCGATTTCAAATGTTTGTCTGTTTATGGTTCCTAAATTTAGGGTTTAGAGATTCTGCTGATTTTAGGAGAACTGATCTAGGCTCATAGATCTAACTTCCCAGGTGCAGATAACCTTATTTCTATAATACCCTCAGTTGTTTACATGTCTTGCATAATGAACTTAGCTGGAGTATCAGTCAGGGTCTCTACAGCTGCAGCTAAACTCATCATCTCAAGCTGCAATCAGATCTCCTTTGTTTCTGGCTCCGTGATCCGATTTCCTATTGATCTGCAGAAGATCTGATAAAGTATTTTAATGCTTTCTGCAGATATGTCTACAGATTTAAGCCTTTCTCAATATAATCAGCTTGAAGATGTCATAAAAGTCGATAAGTCTTCACTTTATGCAACTCTTGACCTACTTGCTCTCATATTCTCCATTGAAGGCCTTTAAAAATAGCTTTGTTTCTTTTTTCTAAATTAGCCTTTTTAAAATCTCTGTAAATGTTCAGCAAATCCTCAATAAGATTAAAATATCATTCTTTGGAATATCTTTTAAAAAAAAATGTTTTGTCATGATGACAGTAGAAATAAGAGGCAGCAGATTGAAGAAATAAACGTTTGAAAGGATGAAAATGTGATTGAATTCTGATCTGACCGGGTCTATTCTGGTCACCATCGTTCAGCTAAAAGGTTTCACATTTGATCTTTGACATGAGGATCACCTGAATGTTCTTGAATAACACATTACAGCTCCCTCTTACACAACAAGCTCCCTCTAAAGGTCAGCATGGGTTACCTAACTCAGTGAGACGCAGCAGAGATAAAGCTTAAAGGAGCAGAGTGCACTGGCACCACATGAGGCAGCTTCCCTGCTTTCTGACCACAGGGCAATCTGAGGCCGCGCTTTTCCACCCTCCCAGCAGGTAACGTGTTTCATCTTAAAGAAGCGCAGCTTTGGGTAGACGTACAGAGCGATATGAAGAGCCCACAGCAGGACCAGCAGCTGCACCAGCAGGTAGACCACGAACCAGCGGTGGTTCCTCTCCCCAACGCAGTTTTCGATCCAAGGACAGTGATGGTCGAAGCGTCGAACGCATCGTTTGCACGTCTGACAGTGCTTGGCTCTCATTGGCTGCTGCTCAGGACACAAACAGGAAGAGAAATTCTTCATTTCTCAAGTTTATCACTTTTCTTTTCAAAAAGTTTAGACGTTTGTCACTAAGAAGAACCTCTTTTAAAATACAACTCGTTGCGAAACTTCAGAAAACCCTGTAGTTTTCCACATCCTGTCACAATACAACCATAAACCTTAGAGAGAATCTATTTGGTTATACTGAGAGTCCAACGCCAACAGCTAATAATGATGAAGTGAAAAAAAATTGTTTACAACAAAAATCTAGAAAGTGTGTGTAGATCTTTGACCTTTGTCTGTTAAACATGTTAGCTTTAATATGTTTCATGTTTCATGTTCAACCAAACAAAAGGACAAAATTATGTATTTCTAAGAGTTAACGTTCTTCTGGTCACACGGTCAGAATTTGAAGACTTTAAAAATGTTCAGTTTCTAAAGAACAAAACCTAAACAGAAAACTATAAACCAACAGGACTTTAGAGAAACTTGGATTAGCTTAACAGGTAACTTTAAGAAGAGAGTTTAGGGTCAAAGTTATTGGGTGAACGGAGGTCTGCGGAGGCTGGTTACCTGCAGCAGGCAATACCCACAGCGTCGCAGTTGGGGGGTTGTCGACTGAGGGATCATCGACTCCATTTCTTCACCTGAACCTTGACCAGCCTACATATAAACAGACAGATGTGGGTCAGAATAGAGGCCAACGCTCACACCCACTGTGAACAGTTCCCTGATAAACTCCATCTGCTAACACTACATATATCCTCAATGATTGCTTCTCTATGATAAAACGGAAACACTTGTCCCTCAATAAGCATGCTATTTCTAATCAGGTGTTTTGTTTTGAAGATTGGTATCTTTTAAATTATCCTCACCTTCACTGTGTCAGTGAGGACAAATCCCGGATCCATTAAAGAGACGGTGAAGTATAAAAGCACAGACAGCAGAACCAGAAGGAAGAAGAGAGCGGGAGGCAGCAGCTCGCCTTGCTCCTCACATCTCCGTAAATCTGCACACGGCAAATATATTGAGAAGACAGGAAACAAAGATGTTCTGTTTAAAGGTAGAGTTAGCAAATCTCTGCAGACCCCAAACATCCTGCACATAAACTGGCTACAGTTTTACCTTTAGGTCAACTCTTAAGAACTCTATTCATTAAAACCAGCAGTCACAGAGACTCCCTGTCAATCAGATGAACATCTAACAGTAAAAAGTACCCAAATCAAAATCCTGGATATTTTTAGCAATTTTTTAGTTCTAGCATTTGGTCTCATTGAGTTCACACATGAAATCAGTTGGCATTTCAGGCATGAAACCTTTGGTAAAGTCCTCTACAGCCTGACTTTTCACGTAGGTGGAGATGGAAATGAGTATTATATTTCTGAGGGATCGTTTTCTTTTTAATTGACATTAATGACTCAATCTTACACAGTTATCTGGCACGAACTGAACTTGTGTAGAGCTTGATAAGTCATCCTGTTTGTTCCGAGTGTTAAAAAGTCTAGTTAAAGCTCATTAAGTTCACTTACACACTTTTTAACTTATATGACAGTGTTTCTTTGTAAAACCATGCATATTATAGTCATTTATTGTCCCTTTACAATGTTTTATAAATAGTTTTCTGTCCTTTTTTCCCTATTTAACTTTAAAATGACTTTATTTGAATATGCGTTTTTATCTTTTAATAACTGTATTTTTTATCCCTTTCTGATAATTTATTTCTGCTCTAAAGCTTAAAATGTAAAACTTTAATGAGCATTTTATTCATATTATCTAATCTTGAGTGTAATTTTTGTCATTTCAGCGTTTTTGCAAATGTTGCACTCAAGATTTTTTCCCATTGTGAGATAATAAAGGTATTTCTATTCTATTCTATTCTATTATATTCTATTCTATTCTATTCTATTGTTTCTGCTCCCTCTTCAACACACTCGGCATCCAGTGTCTGGTAGTTACAGACTGTGAAATAACAGTACAAAGAGACAAAAACTTAATGTTTTTCTACTTTAAAACGTAAGTACATCCGTTATAACGATGATCGATACATACATATTGCAATGAGACCAACCTTATTTTCCGTTTAGAGAAAAAACTGCTTTTAAGGTTTAAACATAAATCAACATCTAATCAAAAATTTAAAAAAATACAAACTCCTTTGGAAGCAATTAATTATTTCAATCTAAGATTTGCTTTGACAAATCTAAAGTTTTAAACTGGGACAAGTTAAATGATCTTACCGGTCTTGTGTAGCAATAGAATCAGAGTTACGAGCCAGGTTAGCACGGTGTGACTGACCCGCACCAGAAAACCAGACCGGAAAACACTCTGTCCCATCTTATTACAGACAAAACCTTCAGAAGGTTCCGAAAAAAAACTTAAAGTAACAATATATAGATATTTGAGTGCTTTTTTTAATCAAATGCGATAGGAAGCAAACCATAAGTCCCTTGCAAGAGCTAGCTTAGGTTACACTTCGTATTAAAACAGTTCCTGTTTTGGTACGGTAGCTTTGGAAGGACAAATTTAGCTAACTTAACAAAACATTTGAACAGAAAATTCTGACAAAAAAAAACAAAAAAAAAAACAATGAAATGATTGTTATAGAATGTGATTATATGATGCACTGAGTTGTGTTACATACTTCACTCTGACATAGTTTTTTTTTAAGTACAGTGATAAGTTGAGCCCAGTAAATAAAACTGAAATCATAAAAGGGGTCAATTTTACTCGCTCTGAATATTAAAATAGTTGTGTTCCTGTTTAATGGATCCGGACCGTTTTGTTAGTTTTCCCTACTTTTTACATATCAATGTTTTAAAAAATAAATAGCTTACTACAATTTTACTGCATCTTTGGTATTTTTAACACAACTAGTAAATTTTCAGCACACTTCAAATATTAATTCAGCTTAATTACCCCTGCATTTGGATCAGAAGCTCAAATATCTCAGTATTTACATGATGCAGTTTGAAGCAGCTGGTCTGGATCAGTGGTTCTGTGCATTTTGCATCAGTATGTGGGAAAGGGTTCAAACTGATTTTACACTGTAAAACAAACCATAGTTCAGTACTTCTTTCAGAAATAAAAGTAATGACATTTTTTTTTTTTTACAGCACTAGTGGCTAGTTTTTCTGACAGTAGGCTGACAGGATAGGGGTATGAGAGAGGGGGAGAGACATGCGGGAAAGGACCACAAGACAGATTTGAACCTGGGTCGCCAGCGTCGAGGACTGAGGCCTCCGTACATGGGTCGTGCGCACTAACCACTGTGCCACCTGCACACCCAAAGTAATGACATATGAAATTATTTTCTCTCCAATATACTATAAAATATAGATCCAAATGTTGCTATACTATCGTATATTAACCATAAACTGTCAAAAAACCTATAAGTTATTTGTTTGTATTAACATACTGACAATAAAGGTGAGAAATTTAAAATTAATGCTCTATTCAGAACTAGGTTATATGTTTAATTGAGGGGAAGGCAAAGATATGGATCTGCTGCCTTTAGGATGTCGATTATTTGAAAAAATCAAAACGTTCATGTTAATTTTGCTGTTAATACAGTGGAGAACGATTATGAACTCAATCTGGTGCACATTGGTCCCCACCTGGATGATCATGAATATTGTTTGGCTCTGCTCAGTTAAAGGTTTTCCACAGGTTAAACTTTAAGATATGTAAACAGGAAACAATTAATTCATTTGTGACCACACCTATAGATTCAATCATTTCCTACTGTTTTGGAGGATCAAATTCCTTTTGTAATGATGAAATATTTTGTTGGTTAATCCCCCGATGTAGAGAATGTCCAGCTTCATCCCTCAATATGTTTATCAGTAAAAAAAACAAAAAACAAACAAATTCCACATGATAAATAGATTAGAAAACAATTCAAAGAAATTATAAGAATTCCTAAAAACAAAGCTTCCATTGAAGCTCCTTTGTAAGAGTAAAGGTACCTGATATTAGAATTTTTCTGTTGTTTTAATGGGATTTTCATCTCTCAAATATCATGTTTTTTTATTGGCTGCCAGCAAACGATCATTGTGTTTGAACAGAAATCAAGGAGTGTAAATAATAGTGAAAGTAATAAAGGTGAGATCAAGTCATTAGTAAGTCAAGACTAGTAAGTCATTCCAAGTCATTAAAAAGTCATAATCACTCAAACCTTAATGACTTGAGAAAACAACTAGATGAATGTTTCATTTAATTTTTGATAGTTTGCATTGTAAACTTTTTATTTCAATGAGTGTATCATGTAATTCAAAGTAAGACCCCCCCAGAGAGATCAAAGGTCATTAAGATTCAAGTCAAAGTCAAATTAGAGGTCATCCAAAGTCTTTAAATCTGTGACTCTACTCCCTGGTAATTAATTTAAATAATTAGCTTTACTTAGAAACGTAGCTACTGAAATAAGATTAATTTGAAATATTATTCTAATTTATCAGATGGAGATATTGTGTTTACAGTTCAATCATTAGCCCAAACGACAACCTACAAGTTACTGCAGTTTAAAATAGTAAACTCGGTTTTACAATAGTAAGATGAAATTCAATAAAACCCTTTCATTCACACTCACATAATACATTAACAATTAAGTCTGAGGAGTCCACTAAACTCTCCACATCTGAACGAGTATGGTGTCCAGAATACAGATCTAAGGCTAAAATCCCTGCTGAAAAAAGGCTCATTTAATGGACTTCCTTTGAAAAAAGTTTGATTTGGTGTTAAATTAGAAGTTTCTTATTTCCTAATAATTTCTATTTTGAAACGTTTGTTTTTATCAGTGCAAACATCACTCTTTGATATAAAATATTAGCTTGATGATCTAAAACATCCTATTTTGAAAAAAGCAAAAGTAACGATAACCAGAAGAAAAAACATTGTGTTTTCTTCTGGTTCTTGGTGAGTATTGGTTTCTAATCATGCAAGAAGCGAGAATAAATTCAGAGGTTACACCATTTTCAGTTGTGTCCTTAAACCACAGTGAGTCCTTCCATCCTGACAGGGTTTGATGTGACTTTAATCTTTATCTCCTCAGCACAGCTTTCCTGACGCTCCTCGACGCTTCTGGGAAAGTCGATAAGCTGAACTTGAAGAAGACGCGTCCTCAGAAAAATACTGTTTAACTCCAGTTTAAGCGGAAGCATTTTATGGCTTATTGAGAAACCCGATTATGAGCGTTTATCACTCATTGTTGTGAAATGGTGTTCTATAAATTTGCTTTGTTAGCCTGCAGCTTCATGTTCCCGAGTTCTCCCTGTGGTTTTTCCAGTTTCCAACCACAGTCCAATAATTGGCAGATCTATAATAAACTACCTTCAGATATGAGATTGTACAATGTTCAGATAAGTACTGTTTGCCCTGTGATGGACCCTCACCAACTAGTTTGACCTACTTTTTGCCCAATGACAGCTAAAGAAACTGAACTGTTGAGGAGGATCTCCAGGCACTCCCAGGCCAGGAGGAATAAATAGCTGTGAGCTCTCTGGCTCAACCCTGAGGCCTCCCTCCAGTGAAATGAGCTCGAGAAAAACCTGCAAACGGAAACAGCCAAGAAGGCATCCCAGTCAGAGCATCAGCTGACTGTTGCAGTTCTGTTCCCTGCCACTCTATTCGGGTCAAGATTCAAAACAGTGACTGTAGCTGAGCATCTAGTTGCACATTAAACAACAAAAGGATGGCTGGAAGTTATCCTGGAAGAGATACCCCATTAAAAATACCTCAAGGAAGGTCTCCGTGTCCAATTGGTGGGAATTTACAATTAAATTTTCAGCTTTTAATTGGCATAAAAAAAAAAAAAAACAGCTGATGTTTATTCTATGAAAGGTTAAAAAAAAAAGGAAAAAAATACTTGACAGATTAGAAGTTTTTCTAAAACTGGCATATTTCATATCAATTCAAAACGGTGAACGAGGAGGGATATAAACAGCACGTCTGTTGATCTATTTTACTGGTATGGATTCTGTTTTTTTTTTTTTTTTATAAGGTGGTTGGAAAAGCATCCAGAAATGTTTGTGCAACTGGATTATGAGAGCTACCCATTTCAATAATCAAAGTATTTTCAAAAAATATCAGCAGTTTACATTTCGTTTCAATTAACTTTAAGTTAAAAACGGAGTTTTTTCTTCACTTTTTGAACTCGGAAGAGTCAATTTTCTACTTTGTCTCAAGAATGTTGGAATTTATAAAAAAAAAAAAAAAAAAAAAAGGCCTCCATACTTTTAAATAAAATATCCCCCCCAACACAGCTCTTATTTCCAGACTTTTTCCATCTAGATCCATTGCAGTTTATTCCTTCTTCCATTTGTACTTCATGCTGCTATGATGAAGAGCTTTGTATGAAAAGACAACCAACAGTCAGACTTTATGCAATTATGCATTTATTTGCATCAAAATGGTCCATTAAAATACTAAAATATAATTCTTCACAAAAGCTTCTCATCCTGCATTGATAAGTCGTTTATAGGCCCTTCTAACATTAATTAAAGTGCAAAATGCTGCTCATTATTTCCCCACCAAAACTCCTCATTTTGAACAAACGTGCTCATAAGTGAATGAACGGTAATACATTTCCCTTCAACCTGAGGTGAACATTAAGGACAACATTCCTTTGAAAGGCACACATGTGCCGACAAACTTCTCTGTTTTGAAAATAAAACTTCATGATTACATTTAGTGTTCGACGGATGTTAAGGCGATCATCCCACTCCGTGAATCATAACAGCACAATGGCTTGTTCTCTTTACCTTAAGAGAAATAAATACAGGAAGGGGGGTGAAAATAAATAGTCACTCAGCGCTCAGTCATTCAGGACGGGTTGGAGAGAGAGAGAAGACAAAGAGTTTGTGCAAAATCTTCTCGCTTACAATAGGATAACAGGTTGGCAGTAGGTGTACTCCTGAGTGCTGGTGGTGCAAACATAGAAAGACCTGGACGTCTGACTCACAAACACAAAAACATTTGGTCCTTGGTTTCCCCATTCAGTCGCCTTTCACCTCTGAGTCTCTTTGTATAAATAGCAGCAGTCATTATCCCGACAACCTGAGCTCACAGAGTCCATAATCTTCTCCCCAGCCTGACGTCAGCTGACATTCACAGAATGAGACGGCCACACGAACCACCATCGGGATTCCTAACGGGAGCTCTTTGGTGCAATCGCAGGTACGCGGCGGGCTCGGTGGCGATCAGCGAGACGTCACCCCCAGCTGAGACTTTAGGTGCTCGTACACCACGTAGCTAATGCTGACGGCGGGGATGACTTTGAGGAAGTTGGGGGCCAGGCCTCTGTAGAGACCCGTGGGGCCTTCGTTCTGCAGGATCTGCCTGAAGACGCCGGTCATGGACACCTGCTGCTGGTTACCCTCCACCACAGCTGCAGAGACGGAAAACAAAACCAAATTATCACACATGAACCAGAAGATGAGAAATTGCAGTTCTCCAAATGCTCCTAGGAGTGTCACCTTGTGCCTGCATGCGGGTTCGGACCAGAGCCAGGGGGTAGCTGGCTAGTTGACCGCAGGTGCTGGACGCGGTGCCACAGGCCAGCAGAACCACCACGCCGGGGTCGGTGCTGTTGGTGCCGTACTGTTGCAGGTAGCTGTTCTTCAGTGTCTGTCGGAGGGAGGGAAAACTCAGACTCGAGCTCGTCGAGGCCAAACTTTTAAGCTAAGATCCTGCAGAAGATGGGGGTGCTCACCTCGTAAACTGCAAGGTCGATGCCTGCGTAGGGGATGATCCCCAGCATGTTGGGGACGTAGCCTTTGTAAAACGCACCAAGGCCTTCCTTTCTGAAAATCTGCTTGGCGCAGTCAGAGATTCCTGTGTACTGACCGCTTTTCCTCAGAGCAAGACGGGTTTTTAGAACCTGACAACAAAAGCAGGACAGGTTAGTCGATGCACATCTAAAGCTGCCGGTGCTCCAGGTGGGAGATTAAAATAAAAGGATAATCACCTCCATGGGGTAGATGGTACTCTGGGCTATTACTCCGGCCAAAGAACCCGCCACAAATCTCTCCAAGATGCTCAGCGTCTCCTTATCACTGCCGATTAGACGCTTAATCTGCAGAAACCCACACAGGAGGAGAAGCTCAATGAAAGAGGAACAGCAGAGATTCTCAAGCGATTTTCTCAAACTGAGCCGCGTTGCTAACCTGCTCATAGGCCATGAACTTCAAGGCTGATTCAGGAGCGATCTTGATGACGTTCACCCCATTGCCGCGCCACAGCGACCGCGTGCCGCCCTCTTTGATCATCTGCATGAGACCGCTCATAATGCACATGTTGTTGGTCCGAGACCCATAAACCTGGAAGGAAAGAACATCCAGAAGGTGAATAAAAAGGAGTTAAAAACATCTAGCAGGGCTTTCTATTAAAGATTTAAACTTCTGAGGTGAACTGGGAATATGATCATGCGGGTCTTAAAACTGTCCAACTGGGTCAGGTTGGTTCAGCTGTTGGCAACTGGTTTCTAATCGATGAAAAGGTTCATGTGGGAGTTTATTCTGACGTAAACCAGAGCTGATGATCGGGCACAGGGCGCCCTAAACCTCACTGATCTCAGGAACGCCTCAAAGCTGAGGGGTGCAACACCTGTTCCTCAGCCCTGATTGGCTGACGGCAGAGAGAACCGGCTCATGGACTCTACACCCTGCTATAACACACCGACCGTTAAACTTTAACCCGCTGACGATTCTTAGATAACTCACTGTTGAGCAACGACTTAAATTTTAAAGTGGTATGATAATGACTGTGCCTCACCTGCATCATGACTTTGAGACGGTCCAGCGGGGCGGTGCAGGTTCTGGAAACGGCTCCAGCTCCTCCGCCTGCGACCAGGTGCCTCCACCACATCCCAGTCTGCTTCTCTTCCAAGGTGAACTCATCAGGCACCATCAGGTTCTCACCCACATCAAATATCTGCCAAAATGAACGTTTTTTTTTATTTATTTTTATTAGTAGGAAACAGCACTCACAACCAAATTGTTATTAACATTTTCCTGGTTTTTAATTCCCAGCCTGTAATCTGAACCAGTCCAGAGAAACCCTGCTAATGTTGACCTCAGGCTGCACCCCTAGTTAAATTTAAAAGTTAAGGCCCTTTGCTTTTGTCTTCGGTCACTAAAAGCAGCCATTTTCCAAACATCCAAGCTGTAACATTCCTTTCAAGGCCTCTGCTTTGACCTCTGAGGCTTTCCTCATTAGCGACATGTGACAGAGCTCCTGTGAATGGAAAATATGAGTCACCGGGCAGGTTGTCCTTTCACAGGAAGGGTCGAGCTAAGCTGCCATGGATCACATAGTCCATCTTTACACACAACACCAATCAGGATTTAGATGATTATTGGGGATTATTACCACGACTTTGACGCAGATTTTTTAAATTCCGACTCCTTGAACAAAGGAGCGCTTGGAACTGCAGGAAGATTCGCTTTAAGGTGATCAAGGCCAGGAACTGGCTTCCATTCTTTTTCTCCCTCCCAATCAGCTCTGATCCTTTTACCAGGAACCTGAACTGTAAAGAAGCACAGCTTGTGGACAGTAATCACAGGAAAAAGAGCAAATATGGGGCCAGAATTTGACTCTTTCCGGGGGCTCGTGTATTAAACTCCTTGCTGCCTCCCAACCGGTGATCACCAACAGGATTCACTGTCCAATCATTTCACTCCCCAGTCAAGCCATCTAACAGCTGGGGTTTCACCATTAATTCACAATGTTCTTGGCCTCCCATGTGAGGGTCGACCGACTCTATTCTCGGCTCCTACGTGTCTGCAGAGCTGCACCGGGCTCAGCAGCAGCTAAAATAATCTGCTGCAGGATCTGAGCAGCAGGTCTGCACTGGTACCGACTGCTGACCTCATTTACATAACAGCTCAGCAAGTTGGAAGATCTTTCCAACATAATCCCCACTAAAACAAGCCTGATTTCTTTCCATGAGGTCTAATAAAGCTTAATAGATGACGCACGGCCTGGGCAGACTATGATCTTCAAGCGCTCTGATCATTTCAGAGTACAGGGAGGAAACCAAGTGCATCGCCCTGATTGCTTTGATTAGCCTGATTGATGGCACAGGCTGTACTGATAAAGAGTTATCTGGGTAAAATGGGTCACCTGAAAACTTCTATAATGCAGGAAATGGAGGCTTTCGTCCTAATTTAGTTTGTGAAATAAATACAGAATGAACTAACCGTGGAGTGCTTCCAGTAAAGGATGATCTCAGGAATGTTTTCTGTCTTTTCCACTGTGGGGCATTTACTCCAGTCCTTACTGCCAATTGTTATGATCCCATTCTTATCCATACTTTGAAAGAAAGAAAAAAAGCCAGATATTAAAGTCTGTTAAATGAACACAAACAGTAACGCATCATGAGGAAGGAGTGTTAATTAGCACCTCTTAAGGACCGTCTCAGCATGCTGCAGGGAAATATGGACGCCAAGGTCACGCAGCGACTGCATCAACTCTTTGGGATCGATGCGGCCTAAAATGAAAAATAAGAATTAGCAGAGTCAGACTGAAACCAAGAGCTGAAACCAAAAGCATGTGGCAAAGCAGCTGCATACCAGCATTCTTCCCGTCGAGACTCTTCACTACAAGTTTCAGGTCTTTCTCATGGTCCTGCAGATAGTGAACAAACTCCTCAAAGTCCAGCTGCCCGTCTGCTGCTTTTTCTCCCCCCTCCACGGTTTTCTGCAATGAAAGTTAAGAAAATCATTTTAGCTTTTCAGTTTTTAGAAACAAAAAAGAAGATTTATGTGCAATTATATAGATAAGGGAGAATGACATTTTGCAGAATCATGCAGTGCTGGCAGCTGTATTTAAATTAAACTGCTTAAGCAAGAATAGATGCCGGATCACAATGTTCTGCATGACAGACCACTGATAAGTCATGACATTGGAGCTTTAAAGGAGTCCCCACAGCTTGCATTTTAACACCTGAGGATGAAGCTCCACAGTTCTTGGCCATAAAGGCATCACTTAATACTAACCACCAAAATCTATCTTTAACATCAGCTTCAGACTGACCTACCAACTGCTGTAATCCTGTCTGGCCTCAGACCTGCTGAGCTGCAACACGGACAGTTAACTGGCTGTACTCCAGGGTGGTGGACAGGACAGACATTTGACCCCAAGTCCCCAATGTGCAGGCAGGCATATGACTGTAACGATATCCTGCAGAGACTCTTCCAACCAAGTCGTTTAGCTCGCGCAAACGCTCAAAGGGCATAAAGATGATCTTAAAGATTAAGACAATGGCACTTGTTTCTGACCCTTATCTAATTATTGCTTTTATATTCCGTTGATAGCGACCTGGAAATTAAGGCAGGGCCATAAAAAAAGATTTCAGATGATTATTGGTTATATATAAAAAATATTACAAATAAAAAAAAATTCTAAACTTGTTCCAAAAAAGTAATTTAACTTTGCTAATGCAAGTGTGGGATTTTTATAGCACATTAACTTTGATTGTTCAGTTGTTGCTGAAGGGGAGGGGGGGGTTACCTTAGGTATAGTTGCACAAACTAATTATGATACTGATTGTACAAAAATTGTACAAAATAATTAATTTCAATACAAATACAGAGATAATGAAATTTTAACACCACAAGAACAACTTCACACTAATGCTCCTTGTTGCATATTTCCATAAAACATTGTAATTCAATGAGTACAAGCATCAATCTCTCTTAATATTTTAGTTTTAACAGCTTTTTGCAGAAAATAAAATGCAACCGTTTCATTTTTATTGATTCGGGTATATAAAAAAAGAACAAAGAAAGTTTGTGCACCAGTAAGCTGACTATTTATCTCAGTGATCCATCAGCTTTTTTGTCTGAAAAATGATTAGTCAAACCCAGAAGCTTTGCTTTAACCGCAGCAGTTTAAAGGTCGGAATCTCCCAGAGAACTGAACCAACATGGTTTAAGCAACATCGTCGATAGTGACAATGGCATCATTTCAGTTTAGTAGCAATTGGTTTTGACAGATGTAATGTAGCGCCTACAAAGGTATAAAATAGACTAAACATTGACGTTAGGAATTTTCTGGAAACCGGTCTTTACTGCTTTGAGGCCTACACTTCCGCCCGCCTAAATAAGGTTCAATGAATGAGGAAGAATAAATGTAATTAGCACACGTAACTTATGCTCGGTTTAAAATACTTTTTTTCTTTATATAAGATCAATGACGAAGGAAGAAGATTTATAAGTTTATATTTCAGTCCTACCTTTCTCCATTTTTGGTAGGTAGAGAACTCCTGGGAGGGCAGGAACACACTGAGTTTATTGAATAAGGACTTCAGCTCCGACGGTAGTCCGTTTGATTCAAAGTATTCCACTTCCACTGGATCCGAGTTGGACACGGGTACGTAGAGGCATAAGCCCAGCATGGTTATTTTCAAACAATAAAAAATAAACTAGAATAAATAAATAAATAGCTATCCGTGTGTATTCCAACGCGGGTAGATACTCAATGCCGGTCACACGCAACACCCGGCTTCTAAAGAATGTCATGAGGCTCCGCCTCTTCCAGGAATAACTCAACGGAATTGGCTAATCCCACCCCATAGTGACGTCATTTTACTACAGACCAATCATTAAAGCCCTCCATTGATAGAAGGAGGAAGAGTCATATGACGAGGAGGGTGGAGAGATCACGGATCACTCTCTATCTGTTGACCAATGTGGTCACAGCTCTTATTCGTCATCTGAAGAATTAACCAATCGATTATTTTACATGCCGTTTTAAAAGTATATTGAACAGCGTGGTGGACATGAGATATCACGGGGCTATTAGTACACATCAATAAAGAAATTAGTTAATAGCCTCAAATCACGTCTATCATAAGAAATGGAAAATTACTGTTTTTGCTGCAAGATACAATGTTTAGCTCACTTTAAACTATCAAGAATGAATCTAAATTGTATGTCTCATGTTTGGCCTCAACTTGTTCCTTTCAAATTATTCGCATAAGACATGATCGATTTGAATTATGTATTCATATTACAAATTTTGTGTGTGTGTGTTTTACCAAAGAGCAGAAAACACTAAGGAAAACAACAACAAAAAGCCCCTTCAAGTAGCAACAAAACCACATCACTATTAAGCTGAAGCTGACCCAGAACTTTAAATCTTCATAAATTATTATTATTATTTTTAACAATGGTTTGGATGGTTTTTTTCCACATATAATAAGAACTAAACACATTGTCTTGTTAACTATATGATGTTTTTACAGTTCTGGTAGAACCTAAAAACTATTTAGCCTATGAACCAAACATAATTTTTTACTTTTGAGATATTTCAAACTTTCATTTCAAATAAAGTTTATATTTAGAGATTTTTTTGGTCATCTGCCCTTTGAGGTTGTCTATTTGTAAATATTGCTGCTAATTCTGTGTTTTCTTTTTTTAACATTTTATAAAAAGTCATTTTTGGCCATTAATGGCTGTTTGTCTCTCTTTTCTCCTCTTTAAGCTCTAAGTTAGTTAATCCAAACTTCTTATGCTTATGTAAAAGAGGAGGAGTTCTCTCAATTAATGACAAAGTGAATATTTAAAACAATCTGCTGTTACCTCAGACATTTTTTTTGAGAGAACTATAATTAAGTGAATCTGAATCTACTGCATTCAAATAGACTTAATTGGAGAATGGTAAGGATGTAAATAAAAGTGTCTAGAGATTAAATTTGGTGTGAAGTATTGCAGATACGAAATACAAATTAAAAAATACACATGTGAGTTTATTTCTTAGAGACAGATCAATTTCCTTTTACAAACATTGATATGGAGCCTTTTATGATAGTAAAGATAGAATTTTTTTTTTTAAACAGGTTTAATCAATTCTTAGACAGATTAAAGCCAAAGGAACAAGCAAACTACCATGATGTTTAAAAGAGCTTTAAAACTCACACCTTTCTAAAACCTTTAAACTAAAAACCATACGAAAATAAATGCGTGGACAGACTTTGTACTATAAGCAACAACTAAATCCGAACCATATATGGACTTAAAATTGAGTTGCTGTACTTTGTTCCTCTTCATTTAGCCTTGATTGTTTGTAAAGAGTACAAACTCTAAAAAACAGAGTCACACTAAATACAACGTGGTTCCACCCTATAGGAGGGGAAATAATGTAAGATGCAATGCAAAAGTGAATTTCGATTATCACTTTAATTGGGAGATAAATTATAAAAGTGCTTTTTAGATTAAAGTTAATTAAAGACCATGTTTTTAGTTTTAGAATCAGCGACTTCAGAAAAAGTGCTATAAGACAGTGTTTTTGTTTTTCGTTTGTTTGTTGTTGTTTTTTTTTAATCCTGGGTCAGTTATTTTTGTCCTCTCCTTGGTTTGTGATCCTCACGCTGCTTCAGGAAATGAACAGTGAATCAGAAACCTCTGTGACATTACGGAGAACTCAGTGACCTCTTGGAAATGTGTGTTTAGTTTTCTTCTGTGAGATGTTTTTGCATCTTTTGCTGCTGTTTGTGTTTTGCCTTGATGCCGACATGCTGGGCACATGAAGGCTGTCGGTAATGAACTGCGTCATGAACAAAAAAATAGAGCCTAAAGCAAAAGCAAAAAAGGAGCGGTGGAATTGTCAAGAGATTAGCTGAACGTGTCTAAGGACACATGAGTCTCTGCATGTGGTTGAACCATCAGCAAAGCCTCATGATGACCATGTTTTCTGTTTGATTAATTTGCCCTTAGAGAGGAAAAGACTATTTCTAATACGAAAAAGGTCACCACCCCACTATTACCTAGGATTTCCACCTTTCCATCAAGTTTCCACTTCACTTCTTTTCTGAGAAAAGCCAGAACATTTTTCAATGTTATTTAAATAAAATTCCTGCCCCACCCTTGTTTTAATATCCTCCCTCCAAGAATCATTATTTTCTTGTAACCTGTTAACTATTTTATTCATTTATTTAATCTCTCCTACCTATGAATGCCCTCTCATTCAGCTCAATTCAGTTTATTCATCTATAGCTAATTTAAAACACAATCTCAAAGGAGTTTAAAAAGTTAAATGAATCAAATTAGTCACTTTGGTTTAAAGGTGTCCTATGTAAGGAAACTCAGTAGATCTCAGAGTTGCTGACTCCACTGGGTCCTCTTGGAGGAGCATGCAGCGGCAGGACAGTCGCGTGCACCGTGTCGCTGACTTTGCAGCAATTCCTCAAAACTTAATCCGAGTTTATCAGCTCAGCTGCGTTTGTCTCCTAAGGGAAGCCATGAAAGCAGCAGCTACTGCCATTACCTTTTTGCTTTTTTATCACATATAACCTGCTCCTGGATCAGTGCTTCTGTGTTCTTGAGTTTAGGTTCTAGCTCTGCTGCAGTTTTCTTCCTGTTAAAGGGGAATTTTTCTTTCCACTTTCACTAAGTGCAAGCTCACCACGAGGTCTAGGTAATGAGCCAATAACAGTTTGCTTAATTAAGATTTCTACTACAGACTTTAACAAAATCTAGTAGTTTTTTTGAATCAATGACATCACAAAAGTCGCCATAATTGAGCCATTCTGCAGGTTTTGGTAAAAGTTCTGCTTCCAGTTGTTTGTATAGTCAGATTTTCCTGACATAAAACTTATGCTGCTAACATAAAGAATACAGGTAAATACTTTGAAGGAGGAACTTGATGAAAACATGTAAATCAAAAGGAGAAAAAAGGGACAAGGTACAGATTGTCAAAAGAATTTGGTTTAGTTTCTTTCTTTATGTAATGTGGATTTTACTGGATTTTATAGAACTCTATGCAAAGAAACAAAGCAATGGCTAAAAAGAAAAACATGCAATAAGCAAAAAAACAATAAAACTTATCTTTCAATCAATTATGCACTGCTTGCACAAAATACCTTCCATGCAAAAACAAACATTAATATAAACTAATTTTAATGCTTCTCACCAGAAAGTTTCTTTTTTTTAAACCCCTTTTAAACAGCATAACTGAATCTGCAAGCAGGGAGTGGTGTTACTGCCAGCTGCCAGTTTGCTTTTAGGGTTGACCTTTTATGGTCCTGTTAACACAGGTTGGCTTTTGGTTCAGAATCTTTGATCTTCTCCTGCAGCTTTTGAATCTGAACAGGATTTTCTTTATTCTCTCATATCAGTAAAAACAATAAAGAATTTTTCCCTGTGCAAAATATACATTTAAAAACATCTGAGATTGCTGAGGCCTCTCTTGAATGTCATAAAAATGTCTGATGGTCTGGTGTGACATAACCATTTTCCAGGTTTATTTTAGAAACTCTCTGTGTTATGTTACTTCTCTGTGTCTTTTTGTGTTAGAAGGATCTTCTTATCGACCGTGCCATTACAAAATGTGCTCTCAAGTAGTCAAAATAAACCCTATTTTGCCAATTTAAAAAGCCAGAAGCTTTTAATTTACCACTTTGAGTGATTGAGAGTCTTTTTATTAGAAGAAAATGTGGTAAAAGTAAACAAAAATAGCACACTTCAACAGAGTATTAAGCAGGTAGCAGGTTGTAAAGTTCATTCACACAGCAGTTACAGCATGAAGACAAACATCTGCTGCTTCTCTGCGTCAAACCTGGTATATTCGTGACAAACAGGATTCAGAAGCACTTTAACCTGCAGGATCAGACAAACAGATGGTATCGAACAGGAGGAAAACAGGTGAGAGGTGATTATTCACATGACGATCTCAGTGGGCAGCCCTCTCTGGGTTAAATATTTTTATGGATGCATAATGAAGCCTTTATAGTTGCTGTTTGGATGGATGTTTATCAGCAAATGGTCCCTTGGTTATATCACAGCATACGCAGGTCAGAAGGAAATCTGAGAATTGGTTTCTTTTTTTTTTTTTTTTTGATTGTTTGTTGTTGTTTTTTTTACACACACTGAAGACCAGATTAAAATATTTCAACCAGAACAAAAAAAAAAAATCATCCTACTCTAATTTAGAAATATTAACTTATTTCACTCCTTTTCATGTTTCTTCTTTTTCATATTTTTAGTTACAGTTGATATCTAAAACCAACATTTAATACAAATACAAAAGGCAGTAAAATAATTATCTATTTGTTGACGAAAAACATCTCACTATCTAAAAAAAGTAATTGCCCTTTAAAGCGAATAATTAGTTCCACCCTTGGCAGCAACAACTATCATCAAGCATTTTGATAAGTGACAATGACACCTTTGACCTATATTTTTTTGGCATAATGCTTTGCTTAAGGTCCCACCCAGCACCTCAGCTGGATTTAAGTCTGGACTATTACACTCCAAAACAGCTTTGATATAATCCAAAGTATTTCCTATTTACTGCATAATTTAAACAAAAAAAAAGGAGATATAAATGTAGCAATTCAATCAGATAACTATCTGTAATAGTTTATGTTTTGTTTTTTGTTTCATAGGTGTTAATTTTTTTCTGCAACACAGTTAAAAAAACGTGGTTGCAAAAAACTTGCAGCTGGTTACAAAAGGGCAACGCCTGAGCCGACTGTACAGATGTGAGAGTCTTGTGCCATAATCAGGACTATTAGCATCTTGGAAATCCAGATGCAAACAACAGTTAGGACGGCCCTGCAGACGAAAGTGAGGGGAGCTGAAAGGGGTTTGAACAGAGGATGGGGAGGGAACTTACCTTCTTAGGTTTTTTTCTATCCAATAACTGTTGAACATCCCGAAGCAACTCAAGCTTTGTTTCATAGGTACACCAAAAAATGTAAAGATAAATAAATAAACAAATAAAGAAATAAAGAAAGAAAGAAAGAAAGAAA
>JAUZNJ010028991.1:0-15696 GCA_034780135.1 Jordanella pulchra | reverse complement strand
GACGTACGAGGTGGACACTGGAGAGCATACCTGGAGACGTCATGTGGATCAACTGTTGAATGCTCAACCAAAGACACTGGAGCAACCAACACGTCCAGCTGATCCTGAAACAAACTCTGAACCCAATACAGTGACACCCACGGTTGTAGAAGAACTGCCCCCTACCGAGGGCACCCAACAGGTTCCCAGGCGTAACCCTGAACGACTCAGGGCACCCCCGAAAGAGTTTCACCTATGGACTTCTAAAAAAAAAAAAAAAAAAAAAAAAAAAATTCAATCTTTGTCAACTGGATATCAGGTTGTGTTTAATGCGTTGGTAATGTTATATGTTACTTAGTTATGTAACATTAATCTAAAAGGAGAGGAGTGTAGTATATAAGTGGATCTATTTACTTCAGCGGAATCACTCCCCTAGTTACCTAAAAGGTTATCCGCTTGCGCATTGATATGTAACACAGAGATAACAGAAATAATAAAGCAACGTTCGTTTTCCTCTGAGTTGAATCTTTTATTTAAGATATATGTACTATGTTGGAGTAAAGACACAACACACACCACATTCTTTTTATTTTTGTTCAAGTAGGTAACATAAAATAAAATTATAAATAATAATAACGAATTTTCAATTTTCCCCCCAACCTTACCCTCCGTCTTTCTCAGCAAAACATTGCTGTATGCTGTCTAGTAGCTGTTTATTTCTAGCTTAATATACCAGTTGTAAGGTTTGATATTCAATCAGACGAGAGAAATTATGCGAGAAGCAATAAATAAATAATGAATTAGTGTAATCATGATAGCCAGCCCTATGAATTATCCTGATGACTCTTTTCCCCGGCGCGTACAATGGCTTGGGTGATGCTCCTTTGTTTGTTTCTTAAGATTTCTATACAATGGCTCAGGTAAAGTACAATCAGTGAGTAGTAGAGCATATTTACTCTATAATTCAGAAAATGTTGGGATTTACTAAGAAATACATTGTTTTTTTGGTTAGCTTAGTCTGGAAATGTTTGATGTGAAGCTGATAGGAGTATAGTTAATATTTGTAACTTAAAATTTTATTTCATTTACTCATTCAACCTCTACTCCATCTATTTTGACTTTTATATCTATATTTTCTTTATAATTTCCATAACATGAAAGTAGTTTTCTCCAGATTACAGGACAATTTGTTTTTGTCAAATCAATTGTTTAGTTCGTTCATTTCTGGTGTGACTTCATTCGAGACTTACTGTAAGCTCTTAACTGTACAGAAAATGTTCAATTTAATAAAGATGACTGAACGTTTAAGAAGAAAACAAAATATTGTTTATAGTCCTGAAGTAGGAGAAAAAACGCAAGGTTTTTGCTTTGCAAATGAACATTTACAAGTTGTAAGTTGAATTCTTATTTAAAACCCTTGAGTCTATACATTACAGAAATGTCTTTTAGTAATTACACCTCCAGGTCTTTTGGGGTTTGTCTCTACCATCTTTGCAGATCTAGAGAGTGATTTTTTTTTTATTGTTCTGTGCAGAATAGCTCAATTGCACTGACGAATTGAGCTATTCTTCTCTGAATAGCTCAATTGAAGCCTGTAGCTTTCATGATTTGGGGTTCTTTGAAGTAGCTTATTTTCTTTTGTATTTTAGTTGTGGGCTTAAAATGTTCCTTTTTACTTTTAGAACTCATACCCTCTTTTTTGATTTTTCTTGGTATGGTTATTTCTTTCCTTGAGAACTTTTTTACTTTACTCTTGCCTTATTTTAATGTCCCTGTATTTTTTTTGAAATACACCCCTTGGTGTTTGCAAAACAGTTAACTTCTCCAAGCCTGCATTTGGCAGGTTTTTATGTTAATGCATTTCTTTACTTTTGGTTTCTAGTTTTTCCTTAACCCCTATTCTTTGATTTAATCTACTCCTTTTTTGACTGTTGGATTTATGTTACAGTTCAGTTCCAGTTTAGCCATGTTTCTTTTGTTCTTTTCCTCTCTGTTTATTAGCCAGATTTACTCCACCTGATCTTGTCTGCCACACTAATAATGCTATTATGGACACTTGCTATTGGTACTTAGTTCCTACATTTTCTACCATCTTTAGCTGACTGTTTGCTTTCACATTTCATGGGTAGATACTGCCTCTTTGGAAACCATGCGGAGTTCTATACTGGAGCTGACAGGGACCAGTGCCCCAGCAGGACTGGTGCTGACCAACATTATGTCCCCTGTACTGAAGAAATAGTACTGAATCAGTATGGTATGATAACATGCACTATCACTAAAACCATGATGGCTTGATCCCTTAGAGGAATGTCATGTTTTACTTTCATAGTTTTATTAAAAGGACCTATATCATGCGAGTCAACTTTTTTTCACTTTTAACCATGTTATATTCTATTCCGTCATCGAAATCATGCACAGATGGGTATTTTGTTTCAGTCTTGCATCCCTAAGTATACTTATCTGTTCTGCTGTCTCCTTCACCTGTGAAAAGAAGCAGATGGAGACCATCTATGTAAGAAGGTTCCACCCAGTTAGCAGCTATAAAAACCTGCCTAGCAGGCAATGTAAACAAATGTCCATTCTCTCCAATCTGGGATGGAGCGCCATGAGTCCAGCTAAAATGTGAAACAAACTGGCTCGTAGAGCAGCAACTGTTCTTTTTAAGCTACTGTCTAAGCAGTGAAAATTATTTTTGAGAGGCCTCAGAGTTTATTTAGCCTTCAGAAGTAGTCTGTTATGGTTGTGTACTAACTTCACCCTGCAAAGGTGCAAATCTGCACAGGAGACACAGCTTTGCTGTAAGGGCAAGTGTTTTTCCTCAGGGTTAAATAACTATATTTCATATTAATTCTAAAGGCCTATTTGATAATCTATTTACCTATAAGTGAATTTTAAAGGCTTTAAAAAACATGATATAAGATATTTAGACTTAAAGAATAAAATTTCTCACTTTTAGCTTCAGCCTAACATGTTTTTTTCAGAACCGAACAGGGTCGGCGACCTGCAGTTTCAGAACACCAGTGGCTCTTTGGAACATTAAATTTTTTAAACAATTAACTTGCCTTATTTATATATTTATAAATGTGGTCTTGAACCGCCACTGTTGGAATCCCATGTCTGGATGTGAGCATTAAAACTCTCGGCTCACTGCTTTATGTATGCCTTCTTGTCTGCATTTGGCGCCGTTCTAAGAGCATTTTATCACTGCAGCTGTGTATTCAGCTTTGAAATACTCCATAGAGAGCATTTTATAACATTGAATTTCATGTCATGCCACAGATTCTTAATTGGATATAGGACTGAACTTTGAGTGGACCACATTTTAAGAGCCCACAGCCTGATACTTACACCACCATGTTTCTGTGTTGGGATGATTTCTTTAAGGGGATGAACAGTTTTAGTTTTCTGTTCCTCAAAGGCCTAATTTTGTTAAACTTCACTTCTTGTGATTTTTTTTCTAAATAAATAATTTTGACATTCTTTTGTGAAGACCAGAACTTTAATATTTATTTATTTATTGACAGATTCTCCAACTTAAGCCATATATCCTTGCAGCTCCATTGAAATCACCATAAGCCTCCTGGCTCTCTGATCAATCTTGTGTTTCCTTGACCTGTCAGTGTAGGTGGTTTGCAGTGTCTTGGTCTGTCTGTAGCTGTGCAATAGGCTTTCAGATTTTAAATGGTGATTGAACATTGCTCTGTGAGATTTATAAAGCTTTTGATATTGTTTCACAGTACAATCCCGCTTTTAATTTTCTAAAACGTTTGTCAATGTTCAGTAAATTGTTGATGACATCTAGGGTTTCTTGACTTTATTCAGGTGTAAAGAGTGAATAGGGATAAATAGAAGTGAATTTTATTTGAAAACATATTTTCCTTCCACTCTCTTTTTCAAATATGTTAACATGCACTTATTCCTGTAAGTCTCTTACATGAAATCTCAATAAAAAAACTCTTTACTAAAATAATGTCTACAATTAGAAAATATAGGGTATGTATACATTTGCATGCCACTGTTTGTTATACAAAAATACTAAATGTTGAGCCTGACAATGAAACTGAAAACCCAGCTAGCTGATTGGGTAAACAATTACCTGAGAAGCTCTTAAATAATGGGGAACACGTGTCTTATACCTGATGGTTTAATTCAGGCTCAGATGTTTTACCTGTCACCGTCTCAAACAGATGGTCGTGTTTTTACCCACTCAGGTGTGAAATTGCTGCTGTATTTGGCAGATCATTGTGGGTTAATGCACTCCCCAAGGTCCCTCTTTCGATCTCTATGTACCTCTGTGGCCATCGTGAATGCTCCGTATCACAGACCGAGTGCTAATTTCACCGTCCCCACTTTGGTGATAACGTAAGATTTGTGAGGGTGCTTGTGTGCAGGAATGTGTTCAAATGTGGAAACAGGGCAGCAAACCGCCCTGATGGATCTGCCCAAATGGTCATAACTCCTGAGCGGTCATGCTGGTTCACTTAGCGATTCTGGCAAATGCAGAGAACAGTGAAATTTTTTCCTCCTCTACAGTCAGAGTGATAGAAGTGGCCATTAAATAGCAGATTTGTTTTAGGGGCCAAATAGCGGCTGCACCTGCCCACTTTCAATGTTCACATCTCATTCTGCAGACCAGGTTGCAGTCATCTGGTCGCCCGCTCTCATCTGTGCATTGATCGCTCTGTTTAAGATCCTCTTTCATCTATAAATAATGTAGTCATCTGCAGAGTGTACTCCCCTCTGAAACACCTCTCGTACCAGCGTTGTGGAGGCAGTCAGCCTTGCAGGGTTGCCATTCCTCTGTATGAAAGCTGTTTTTTGGACATCACTCTGTTTTTCTCTCCTCTCTCTCCTGTTTTCAGCACTGTCTCAGTGGAAGATGGTTGTGCATTTTGATTCAACCCACTCTTTCTCCCAGGCATCTTGCTTTTTGAATCGCTTTATATTTATCACATGACGACTATTAATTAGATCACAACAACCTCTCTGGGCATTTATGGTTTGTCAGTAATGAGACAGCAGCATGTAGCTGTCATGTCTTTAACTCTTGGATATATTTCTGTAACATATAGGACTAATAGCTTTACATATTGGCCTATGTGATATTTTATTTACTTTTATTAGATAAATATGTTAGACTGCTGCTCAGAATTAGCGACTCTTTCACTTTTGAACCTTTACTACCCACAATTACCCAAAGCAACAATACATTTCAGTTACCTTCTAATATGAAATCAGTCTTTTTAACAATTATTTCCACTTTTGTAAACTGATGTTACTGATGCTTCGTACCTGTAACCAAAATCCCAATGGGTTCATGTGAGTCAGGACCCCCTAATCTTAAGCAATATATATCCCTCCCAATAAATCATTAGAGGAACCTGTGTCTTTAAACCAAATCAACATACAAAGAAGAAGAAGAAACATGGAAGGACATTTGATGTATTTTTAGCCCCCCCCCCGGTCATTAATAATCAGAAGGAATACTTATTGCCATGGCAGAAGTGCACAATTTTATAAGTCAGAAATGGAATTACAGATACTGTATATAAAACACCCTGCTGCTGTTTTTAATGAATTGACAAAATTGGCCAATTTGTTGTTTAAAAACAATGAACATTTTAAAATTTGGGTCCAATTCTGTTTAAGATTTTATGATTCTTCCCATAAAAAACAAAAAAGCTTTTCTTTTCCCTTCCATGCACCTTGGACAATGACTCCAGACATTTCAGGCTGACAATATCAACAATAACTAAATTAAAATTCAAAGAAGACACATAAAATGTAAATATTTTCAGCTTTTTTTTCTATTCACAAATGTCATTTCACCTTTTCTGTATTAACATCCTGACTTTTAAAGATGCCTTTGTAGGTTTAATTGTTACAAGTCATAGTAACAAAATCTTTTTTTTTAATCAGAGGATGGGTTCTTCTTAGTGACATGTTTGCTCACTGCAATATTCATAAAGTATATACAAACATCTATAAAACTTTTTATTTTGGACATCTATAATCCAATATGTGACCAGATAAAAGGTTTTACATAGATTGGAAACATTTCTTTAAATAGAAGAAAGCCCCAGTTGGAGCATATTTCCACTAGAAGAGTAAACAACAATAAGTGTGATTTTCTGCCCTTGTATTCCTCTGAATTTATAACTTAAATAACACTTTCAGTGCCAGCCTCTCTCTCATTATCAATGCTTGATTGCATGTCTTACCCAGTGTACTGTAGATGCTTTCAGTGGAACTCTGGGAGGGCTGAAAGTGTTGAGATTTCCATTCTGTTGCACATTTCTTTCTTCAGGTCTCTGGAGAGATTTGGGGGGGGGGGGATTGCCAGGGCTCCCCTGAGGTTGGACACTGAGCCAGAAACAGAACAACAGATACAATCCAAGTGGAAACCCAAATCTCTCCACTTTGTGTTTTCAACTGTATAAGAATGTCAAAGAGACTCTTACGTCACATAGATTTGGTTGTGAAATTGCAAGCTTTCTGCAAAAAACCTGCTGGTGGAAATGCTGTCACTCATGACGTGTTGCCACACAAGGAGTTGTCAGCCTTCCTCTGGAAATGAGACATTATATGATGGTGAAATGCGTTTTTTTTTTCTTCCCTACCCAGGCACCACTTCTCATTAAGTATGGGAAGAGCTGACATGGCTGCTCAGCAAGGTTGCACAATTTCCGTGTCACAGCAGCCACTGTGTGCCTTTTTAAAGCACCTGGCAGGAGTGGAATACCACACAGTTATTTCCTCTGTGGGGCACTTTTAATTTGGTCACAAGCCTAAAAAAACAGGCACATATCGCAGTGAGGAGCTTGATTTATACAGTAATCTCTCCTTTTGCTGCAGTATCACTCAACGAAAGCCACTTGCCATTATGTGGCTTTGTTGTCAGGATTTGCGTCTTGTCTAATGAAATGTGATATCTTAAGTACACATGAAGAGAAAAAAATGGAACGATGTCACGAACAGTTTGGGGTCTAGTCTTGTGTTTGTCACAACACCAATGGATTGATTTACTTTCTATTTAACTCAAATTAAGATCTGTATCACAGAAACAGGATGGGGCTGAATTCTCGGGCTGCGCACAATGTGACGAGCAAGATATCTGTAATCTCATGACATTTCGCCAGCCAGTGCGACAGATTCGTTTTGCTCTGGAGCTCTATCTCTGTGATGATACTGCAGCATAAACCTGGTAAATTATTCTGCTGAGATTTTTTGAAGATATGCTTGGCTAAATAGCTGCCAATAAACAAAACTCTGTGGAACCAGGTCCCCCCTTGCAATCATTTTTCTACTGTTACAGTCCTTGAAGACAGGTACGGAATCGAATCGGTGCAGAACTGCCTTCTCTGCAGACAACAATGGCAGAACTGGCAAGAAGAAACAACTATAGATCTGTCTTTTAAGCACCAAAGATGTGGATGAAATGTGTTGCCTGCTGTTCTGCATTTGAGGCTTTTGATTTCATTCTTTTGCTGAAGGCATGAAGGGTAATAAATAGTATAGTTCTTATTTTGGCACAGCCATATGCGGCTCTGACAGATAGCATTTATCTTTTTTTTATGTGGCTGCTCCACATCTGTTTCTGCTTAGATGGCTGTGACATGGAGACACTACTGATAGCTGCTAAAACACAGCTTATAACCTTTTAAATAGGCTCATTCACAACATTTTGTTTGTAAAGTGGTTTAGTTTAAAGAGCCATTTTACCCCTAGGTGTTATCTGGCCTTGCAGATAGTTTCGGTTTTGTGTACTAAGGCTTAGAAATATTTGAAGTCCAGAGCGATTAAACAATCTTCATTCTCTTGCCTTTTCAGAGCAGCATTTTATGACAAGTTAGTTAAACTGAGAACTAGTGAAGCCTGCAGTGAAAAAAAAACTGTCTAAAAACTAAGCAAAAATAATCAATGTATTTGTATTAAATTTCAGCGATACAAAACACATCCTTTTGGTATTTGATTATTGTTAGATTACTGTCAGTTTAAATTAATCCCTTTGTAAGCTTGGGTTGATTTTAAATAAAAAAATACATTTAGCATTAAGTTAAATCATAAACATGTTTTGAATGGTCGGAAATTGCAGAAGAAAATTGTAAATGCACACAGATTGCTCATTCTAGCTAAGATTTTAAGAAAAAAAAGGTCCTCATTGAACAAAGAAAAAAAAATCGAGGGGGACCCAGAAGGGTTAAAGGAAACCGTTTTATACTGATGCATTTTGGATAATTATACTTGTGAACAAAATGTGAGATTTTAGCCGGAACAAGTCGTGTTGCTCCTAGTCCCTTCAGGTATAAATAGGGGTATAAAAAGGGGCCGACTACCACAGAAGCACAATTTGTACCTCCCATGGCAATGTTTTGTTGATTTGAAGCAAAAGCGACCCGTTGCTAGCTTGACTTTCAAGTAGGCATTAAGGTATTACATGTTGAATAAACAGCTAAACAAAGCTATAGCGACTAAAGGCAGCTTCACACTGTTAGATATTTGTGACGAGTTCTGCCTGAACTTCCCCCTTCCAGAGCCCTTAATTTAGTGAGCTTCTCCACACCTATGATCAGGGAAATAATCCTGCCTCAATATGTGGTGTTTTCAAAGTGATTGCTCGGTTAATAAGGGAAATCCAGCATGTTGGAGGCTGAAGATTGAAATCCTAAAGTTTTGCAGGTGAACACTAGGTGTCAACAAATCAGAGAAGCTAATCCTAAAGTTGGCTGGAAGACTTTGCATCAAGTCGTGGTGGTTATTTTTTAATTGTATTTCCTTCATAAACAAAGAAAAGTAATAAAAGGCTTTGATCATGTTCCTAATTTGTTTGTAATGAGATTGTAATTCTGACCTACATTAGTTGAAAATGTCAAAACTTGCTGGCTAAAAATGTTTTATTGTATGGTACTTGCAGTTTTTACCTGCTAAAAACCACCCCACCCACAGTCCTGTTTTGCCAGTACAGCTTTGGGAATCGATGTCCCAGACCTAGATAATAAAAAATATTTGCTTTCACAAGCATGTTTATTGCCATAAGGTTCTGCTTGGTAAGTGTATATGAAATCCATATGAATTATGGAATGACATCGTATACAACAGACATAGAATAAGAATCAATGGAAGAGAAAGTGTTCTTTGTTCAACTCCCTCTAGTGGTTTTTACTCAAGTGAGTTTGCAGCTTTTTTTTCTATTTGCAGCATTTTGTTTTTGCTTGCACCATGTTGTTTGTCATTGCTGTCTTTTATGTTTATATCTGTTTTGTTGATTGCAGATTTTTGCTTCTATTTTTGGGGATTGCAGCATTTATTGTTGGCAGCGTCGTTCTGTTTCATTTGTTTTTTTTTGTGTTTGACGAGTTTTGAACTTTGCATCATACATGTGTTTGCAGCTCATTTTGCCGTCTGCTGCACATTTTCCCCTGTTAGCAGTTTGTTTCTTTTTTGTTCACAGCATTTTTCTTTTGCATCTGTGTTTTGTGCTGGCGTGTTTTTGAGTTTGCATCGCACATGTTGTTGCACCGCGCTTCCCCATTTACTGCACGTTTGCACCTGTCAGCCACCGTAGTTTGCTGCTTGAAACAACTGCAGCGTTTTTAAACGTAAGATTATAACCCTCATGACCTGATAATGGATGACATTTTGAGTGGCACTTTCTCGCCTAAATTCATCTTACAAGTACTTCCTCCACAGTCATCTCAGCAGATTTAAACAGGTTACTCTTTGACTTTTGGGGAATATACTGAATATATGAATGTTTACAGCCTTTCAAAAATTCAGTACTTATGATGAGAGTCTACAGTCTCTGTTAAATAAACAGGTAAACAGAGATATAGCAACTAACTCCTAATTACGCTTATCAAGATGCAAGAACATTTAAATGTTTCCTAAAAATCATTTTGTCTTTGCTTTAAATAAATAAGACCTTGATTTAAAACATATCCTGCCTTATAAATGTGGTTTGCAAGGACTTTTAACTGCAGAATTCATTATCAGCCAAGACAAAATTATAAAACAGGTTATAGAAAACAGTCAAAAAGCTCTAATAAATGAATCCCTATTAAAAAACGGTGCTGAGAAAGTTACGCACGACTTTAAAATAGGACTGTCAGACAGTGAAGAGATGAGAGAAATTAAATTTTCTCTCAACTTTCATCAAAAACCACTTTCTTCTTAAGGGAATGAAGCATTATGGGGAGAAAATAATATATTTTACCAATTAACAAAGCACACATACTGTTTTGAGCACTGACCAAAAATAATTGATTATTAACAATCTAGCTCCTCCTAATGAGATTTATAATGCAGTTGTTAATTTTGATTGTAATTTAGGAGCCAATTACCACACAAGCATGACACATTAATCGAAATGCATTAATAGAAACTACAGTAATTAGCCTAAAATGTAGACGTCCCAATGTGCAGAGGTATTGGAGACTTTTTTTCTGCATGTTTTATCACGGGTCTCTGTGACATTCATTAACCCGGTCATGACTCAAATTCCCTTTGAGGGAAAACACTATTTGCTCCTCGTTTAAGGGGCCGTGCTCCAGCTGCAGCTCTAGAGAATGATGGACGAAGGACAATGAAATGAATTCGAAGTCTATGTTTTTAATTAATAAAAAAAATGAAACCACTGGAGGTAAAAAAACTATTTACTGCAACTTGCAGGAGCTGTAAAAGAAAAAGTCATTTTTGATGAATTAAGTCTGAAAAATGACTTGACATCATTGGTGGGCTTAGGTTAAAATGCCAAAAGACATGCTTTAGTTCCTTTTTAGCTTTAAATGTAAGTTGAATGATTGGTTGAATAAGAGGCAGGATAAGGGATTAGTTGTTCACAGTGCTTACTGATTCAGAACAAAAATATCAGCATTAGCTATCCATTTGTATTCTCAGTGTAGTTTGGTGTGTGTTCATGCATCTGTCTTGTTTGCTTAGCCTGATTATTGTTTTGAATATATACATTTAAGTATTCTATTTACCATTTCACTGGCCCTTTGTTCTATAGTCGTAATAAACAAGATTTCACACAATCATAATCATATAGTGAGCTGCATTGTAGCACCGTTAAAACATCTGATCAAAACTGCTTTGTTCTGTGTTGTGGAAGCAGGATATGCTGTGCAATCTACAATGTTTTCTTGAAGCAGACCTCATATTCTCCACTAAACAGCTCAAATTCTTCAACTTAAAATGACCCTTCATGAGTTCAGTATATAGAAGGAACAAACCATTTGAACTAGACCTGTTTATTATTTGAAACTAGGAAGTGAAGGTCAAACAGAACAGAGAATTGCAGAATCTAGAAGAGGAATTTCCTACCTTTTCCTCACCAATGACCCCGCTTGTTCTCCTGAAAAATGTGATGGAATGGGGCATATCGGGTGGATGGGAAGTTGCATATTTCTTTAGATAAGTGAAATGTAGTCGTTAGATGTGCTGAATTGATAGAGATAGGTAACAAGTTTGATTTTGCAAAGCTGGTGTTCTGCCTGAATCACATAGAAGTTTGTGGTTGTGTAAAAAACACAAGAAACTTTAATTGATGTTTAAGATTTTAGATACATTGCATTAGACTTCAAAGGTAGCAGAGTTGATAGGTAGCAAGAGTGTGGAGACATCATGCATCCATAAGTGAATAAAGGAGATAACCCATAAGGTTGCCTGTATGTACAGTTAAAGACATTAATTCCGAGATATGGGTCAGAATCCGACTTGGAGTCTCGGATTAAGTATAGGGCCTTCTGATCCTCAATAGAACTTAATCTAAACCATGACATGATAATGGTGAATCATTTTTATGTTGTAGCATTTAAACATACAGTATAAGCATTATTTAGAAACAGAGGAAGAAATCATTGGTTGTTTATGCTGTTCGTATTAATGTTATTTTACCAATGGTTTGTTGATTTAGTTGAAATGTTAGCATAATGACCCTTTAGTTTGGATCATGATTCCATTATTGCACTTTTTTTGGGTCAGACAATGAAAAGTTAAGGAACCTCCTGCTAAAAGTCACCCCTATGCCCAACAGTAATTTATTTTTAATGTATGAGAAAATTTAGAGTAACAAGAGAAACTCAACTTATACAAAGGGGGAACCACTGACGGAAAGGCAAACACTAAATGAGTAAATTAGGTTTTTGTTGTACTGTAACAGTGGAAACCAGTGTGTTTTGTACATCCAGCAATAAAAAAAAAGATCTAAAATGTGAAATAGATCAATTCATTGGAATAACAGAAAATAGTTTGGCTCAGACTCTGAATCTGGAGAAAGTGCTGTCAGAACACTCTGCAGGTGGTTAGTCTTCCCTGGTGAGCGTTGCTGAGTCTACTAGTGGGTGGTAGTTGGTTGCTATCTGATGAGCAACAAAGACACTAAGAACATTTTCGAATTTTGAATAAGATGAGACCTACTGAAAATGGATGAATGCACGGTTTAATTGGAGGATTGAGGGGAACTAGAAGCTGAATGATAATTTCCAAGGATAAGGACGGAGTATGAAGAAAAATAGCTCAATGATTTTTGTTCTTTTATTTTGCATAAAAAATATCTTAAACTATCCTAAAATCTTCCTCTCATATTCAGTCTCTACTTTACTTATGTTAGAAGTTGTTTAGTCTGCCACTGCTTCTCCTCTTCATCAGATGAAATTAGGTTATCTATCTTACAGACAGATAAAAAAAAACCCTACTGAATATGGATATCCAGCTTTGTTGGAGCATTTACTGAGGAACTGTAGAAATATATGAAATGGAAAATGGTGAGATAGTTTCAGCCAGCTTTAGAACAGGTAGATTAAAATACAGAAATTTTTGCTAGCACATTAAAAATATCAAAGCAAAACAAGAAAAAGAGAGAGCTGGATGTAATAGCCTCTGGATAAATTGTGCTTAATAGTGTAAAAACCTCTAAAATTAATTGAGCATTCAAATGCAACCTCATCCTTCTCCTGCATGCTCAAGAGAAAGAAAAATGAAGGAGAAATAGTTTAGTTCCTTCTCTTGGAGGCATAGGGGTGTGTGGATGTCATATTCGGCATATTAATGCTCTTTTTCTATTTGATTAATTTGTGATATCAATGCAGCAGAATGCGCTCTGTAGAGAATGACACTGTTTAGACATGAAATAAATGCCAAACTGCAGTGTTTCGTCGTTATGCATCAACAACCAGTAATGGTGCACAAATCAGTGGAATTCAATTGGATGTTGATCTGCATAAAGAACTAATGATTTACATGATAAGATTACACTTATCAGCATAGGCAGGACGTCCTTGCCCTTTTCCATCACTACAGATTTAGGCAATGGAAAACATGCATTAAGAATCCCTGTTAGGTTCTTGATCAGAGTTAAATAATGATTACAGAGATGTAGCCAATAAGAGTGAAAATGGCCAGCGTCAAGAGTTTTCAAGTTTAACTCATCTTTCTTTGCTGGACAGTAGCTGTGGACCGATATGAAGCTCGAGGCATACAGCTGTGTGGTCTCAGCTTGTTACGTGACCTGGTATTCAGTAGGAGCTTCATGCTCCAGAGAGCCTCTTTGAAATCTATACTCAACTGTAGCACCCAAGAAATAAGGAATGAGAGAGAGCTACAGGGGCTCTGATACATCTCATCTTTGCCTGAAGGGATCTTTCTTTCATCCAATCAAAAAGCTGTGTTCAAGGTGTCCGGCACAAAAAGAGCTTTGAATCTCCAGTAAAGCCATTTGAGTTTTATTGGCCATTCTCCTTGGAGGAAATAATTTTTTCATATTAATGAACACATGCACAACTGAGCTATGGCATAGTACAGCACCGCCTTTCAGTTTATGCTGGCCATCTGATGCCGATAGAAGACATTTCAATCGCTGTAATAAAGACTGTGCCTGTTTCTATGTCCATGCTGTAGTCATCACCTCAGTGCTGCAGAGGAAAAAAAATAAAAGAAGTGTAAGCATAGCACCTGAAAGCCTGAAATTGCCTGGCCGAAAAAAAAGATAAAAACACCAGCGCTGATGACACATGATACAGTCCCAGAGTCATAAGGATAATGTGTATTTGTCAATGAGAGGACAGAAATTCAGGCATTGCTCTCTGCGTATGACCACATCAAACCTACATGTTGTGTCCCCAGGGGGATCCCGGGCTCATCCTCTTCTATCTTATCTCAACGAGTGGATAAAGTAGATCCTGTCTAAGATCTATCATAACGCTTTAAATTGAGCAATGATCTAATTTCTGAAGTGCTGAGCGACAAGAAAGGAGGGGAAAACATGGATCCTACAAAATGCAATTTTGTGACTCCCCCCTGTCACATCCAGTTGCTTTGTCAATTTGGTGCTAACACTGCTGCCTTGGGGCCTCAGCATGGAGACGTGTAGGGAGTATAGATGTACGAGTCCCAGTAGTCTCAGCCACTGGAGTGTGCAAGGGTCACATTTCTTTTGGAATATAATGCTCAAATGGTTAAGGGTGTGTAAAGAAACTGCTCAGACTAGTGGATAAGCTTGTTATAAATAAAATAGTGTGAAGTGTAACAAAAACTTTTCCTGTTAGGCGTTTTTTTTACTTGCATCTTGTGAGGAAAAATATTGCTGTGGCCCAATAGTTTCTAACTGCGGTGAGTCACTCTGGAACAACCGCACAGCTGGCAGTGTGGGGGAAAAGTGATAGTTTGCACTCTCCAGAACAAGCTGTGTTACCAGGTAGAGTGGGGTTGTAAAGGTATTACACAAAAGAAAAAGGATAGTGAATCTGGCTAGAAGAACATGCTGGTCTAAAAGAGACAAAGTCAAACATATCTAGTTTTTTCAGGATTTTGGTATATCTTTATTTTAAAATGTATTTTTATGTGTCGTTTTTTTTCTGATAAGAAATGAGAAAAATGAAATGAGAAAGATTATCAAATAAATATGCACAAAAATTGTAAAATTAAAACCTATTTAAAAATAATAATTAGTGTTTGTCTTCTATATAATGGTGCAGCACCAGCAGGTGGATCTGCTTCACCAAGAGTGTTTGTGGAGCCCTTTTTTAAAGAAACCAACTCTCTGGCTGCAACTGAAGAGGATGGTTGACTGTCAATAAGTGTCCTTGATTTCCTTTCAGCTCTCCTGTCAGTAGCTGGGTTTGGCTGGTGTGCTTTGTCCTCTGAACTTCTTTTTTAACAGTAACATTTCATGCATTTCCAAGCCCCACAACCTGTTCTTTACCATGTTTTCATATTGAATGTTGACAGTTCTTGGTCACATCTCTGGATCTGAGCTTTGCTCGACTGACAGTTTGGGAGCCCTTGTACAACTCAACTTAAAACATCTCCTTGGGAATACCTGGATCCATGTGTTACCTATGGTCTTTGCATATTCCAGTGGTATGTTGGTGATTTATCTTTGGTAATAAGCTTGGGGTCTTTAGAACTAGTTTTAGAAAAGTTAGTCCAGAATTGAAGGTAAAGCTGTTCAACCTTTTCAAGGCTGGTAATCAATTAGAAGATAATTAAACAAGTTTTTCTCCATTTGCTTAACAACAGTCACCATGAGCATTTAGCATGAAGAAGTGAGTGCCTTAACAATAATCTGGAATACTGTTGCATCATTGGTGACATTTGCATAACTAAGTGGTCCCACTGATCTGTAATTCCACCTAAACAGGTGAATATAATAATAATAATAATAATAATAATAATAATAATAATAATAATAATAATAATAATAATAATAATAATAATAAT
>JAUZNJ010028990.1:0-15697 GCA_034780135.1 Jordanella pulchra | reverse complement strand
CACGCAGGAGGCGTTCCCCATAGTGAGACACTCACTCATGCTAATCAGAGAACCGGGGTTATATCCATAACCTTAAGTTTTCTCAGTTAGATAATGATCCATTATCACATGTTAAAATAAGAAATCCTAAGCCACCACAATGTAAAGCAGAGAAAATGAGAAATTCAATTAGTAAATCCGAAATGCAACTCAGAAACATTTTACTATCTTTGCAACACAAACTAGTAATTTTTTATGTTATTTCCATGGGTGCAAAATCAATATTGTTTGTTGATAGTTTAGGGAACTGTTATTTTAAAAAACTGTTGAATAAGAAGCAGCTGTGTAAAGCTCCGACTGATGTTTGTGAAGCTACTGATTATAGTTTTATACATTTCTTAAGTCAGTTGTTAAGCTGGTCGAAATTCTTTTCTTTTTTTTTTTTAAATAGAGGCTGACCCAGACCATCATTCCGCTCTGCTCTGTTGCTCCATGCATGTGCATACAGGTTCCTATTTTTCTACTTGAAACAAAAAATCTTCATTTTTTTTCATTATTAATTACTGATGGAATATATTTGTGATAATTAGGCATGGGATGAAGATGATCAGAGATCTCAGCGCATTCAAATGTGTCCCTTTAACAAGACAGGTAACATTTATCGCATTGAAATACGTCTCATTCCTGCAACAACACTGGTGGCAAAATCATCTGTAATTTATAATTTTTTTCTTCTTCTCCTTGTTTTAAGGATTGCCATCTAAATTTAAACACTTGATGTGGAAAAACATCTCTGTCAATGTGCGTCTGAGTAAAATGGTCGACGGGAGCTCAATTCTATTATGGAACATTACCGCCCCCTGCAGGTTGACTGGTGAAGTGTCGCTCTGTTATAAAGCAAGCATCTGCAAGGAGAGAAATAACAGACGGCAGGACTTTGGTGCTGCGACCAATTGGAGACAGAACAGCAAGGGAGCTTGGGTAAGAAAAGCTTACACTGTTCTGTAATTATCTGGATTTCTTTGTCTTTCTTTGAGATACAAAGTATACTTCTGCAAATATGTATCTGTATCATTGTTATGGAGATGATAAAATACTTTTAGTGTCTGTTTTTTATATAAAGCGAAATATATAACTTCTAATTTGAGAAAATTTGGTAATCTGGTAATGTAAAGCTCTGGAGTGTTATTATAGTGTGGAGGATCAGTGATAATTGTCCACTTTGTCCCGTTTAGGAAATACATGGTGCATTTGAAAATGTCGACGAACAGATTTCCCAGTGTGTAATGGTAAAATATTTTCAAAAACTCTTCATTCAGATATATTTGTACAACATACTTTCTGAATGTGTGCTAATAAATTCACATTTCTTTTATGTTATATTCTTATATCTCAAGATGAAAATAAATGGAGCACATCAAGAATTCGGTCCATTCTGCGCTGTTGACAGTAAGTTGGAAATGGTTAGCGCTTATAGCTGTTAATTCTGGTTGAAATTATACATTTTTTTTCTCCCAAAAGTAAAATAATAAAGACAGCCTAGTATTTGTAAGTATTTCCATTTTCTCTTTTTTGCAGCTGGTAGATGGCGCTGGACCCTCCTGGTTGTTGGTGTTATGCTTCTTGTTTCTCTGACAGGATTAATGATTTATTTTCTTCGTGATTACGTCAAGAGTAAGTTTCCATTTTCCTCTCCTGTTAAATTCCAAGATTCTTCGTTATTATTTCATAACCAAAGGAAATTCTCATTTTGGGATGCTCCAGAAAAACATATACACAGTCTAATTTACCAACAGTATAATTATTTACTACGTCAATATAAAACACTGACAGATTGCTTATTGCAAATTTCACAAAACCTCCTTTCATTCTCGCCATAAACCACACAAAGTTTATTACAAACCAAATCTTCTCCCTCAGCATTACACTTTCTAAAGCATCAGCTATGAGACAAAAAGTGCAAGTAAATTGTCAATCTGCTAAACTGTCAGGTATATTTACCTTAAAATCTCTGACTTTTATAGAATGGGCATGGAGCTGGCGACATGGGGGATTTGTAAAGAGTAAGTATTTTTTACACGTAAAAAACTTAAATTGATAATAATTTAAGACATTTCTGAATTTGGTTTTCTTCTCATTTTCAAGTTGGCAAAAAGGGACATGTGGTGCTTCTTAGCCCCCCAGATGTGGATAAATCAGTTTCAGAATCAGTTTGTCAGCTGGGCACTCAGCTCTGTAGCCAAGGATTCAGTGTGTCTGTGGACCAGTGGTGCAGGACGGATCAATGCACGATGGGACCTCTTCCATGGCTCTACTCCCAACTGCAGAAGCTAGACACTATGGGTGGTCGAATTCTGCTTGTTCTAACCCAGAAAGCCTTAGAAAAAACAGAAGAGTGGACCCTCTTGAACCAAGATGGAGAAGAAAGGGATGGACAACAGACAAAGTCGCCTTATTCTGATTTGTTTACAGCTTCCCTGTTCATCATTCAAGCCCACAGGAGGCTGGGCACGGCAGCCGATCGCTTTGTTCTGGTGAAAGTTGAATCTCCTAAAAGACTGAGTCACAGCAGCGATAAGAGGCTTCCAGAGTTGCTTCAAGGTCTCCCATTATTTTTGCTCCCCTCTCAGAGCCAATCGCTGACAGCTGAACTGACTGTGGTAGAGACAAACGTGGAGGCAAGGTAAAACACACGGAAAGGTTGAAGAAGGGAGAGCTGAAACAGTCTGTGAATTTGAAGACCATTGTGTTAAAGATCTGTAAATAATGATTAAAAAATGTTTATAAGCCTACAAGCAATGTCATCTTACAAAATATTGCTACAGTACAGGGTGGACATGAAGGACATTCTCATCTGGAGTGAATATGACATATAAGAAGAAGAAGACTCTTTAAGTTCTGAATCTTTGGTAATTACAATACCAGTTCAGAATCAATGAAAGATTTAAAGCACATACTATCTTGTTTTTTTATATAAATCCAGATGGGTTGGTCAAAGTTAATGGATAGTCTAACAGTGTCCCAAACCTGATTAGACTTTGGTCATCTTAAATTAATTATTGACTGAAGTCACTCTAACAATGCAGCTAACGACCCATCAGAACCTCTCTAACAAGCATCCAGATGAACTCTTTTGGCCATTATGTTGGAGGGATCAGTCACCTTTTGTTTCTTTTCTCCCCCTCCCCTATTCTTTGTCACACCTACAGTATATTTATCCCCGTTTTCTCCTGCATCAGTTAGAACTGAGGAAGCCTCTAGGGTGAGAGGTGAAACATATTCTAGAAAACTACAATTGCCTGAACTGAACCTTCCAAGCTTGACCATGACCTGGATGACTGAGAACCTTCACAGCTATGTTAAATTAATTAGATTTTTTTTTAAACTCCCAAATCAAGTTAAGCAGCTAATGAATCTTTCAAATTAACGACATTGCCCAGTTATTTGTTGAAAAGCAAATTATTTTCTAATTAAATAGTAAAGGTTGAGCAGTGCACCACAAAAGATCTTCCTGTGAAAAATGGGTACAGAAAAAAAGTAATGATTTTTTTTATTTTCAGTCAGAGTTACTAATTAATTATATAAAAGGTAAAGTGGTGTAAAAATGCTTTGCTCTACTTTTATATAAGATTTGAATGTAAAAGGTTTAAATTAGGTATATTGAGTAAGTTTCACACTGGAACATAATGATAGTCTACCCAGACATAAACAGAGTTCCCTAAAATGTTATAAGGTTATTTTAAAATTAGATTTTTTTTTCCAGGATGGCAGCTTTTGGACTTGGCTCCTCTAGGGAAAGCTGTTCACTTCATCCTATAGGACTATTTCACACTTTTTCTAAATGCATTGCTATTATCTACTCCAGGAAGAAAACAGTGTTTACAACCTTGCAACATAACCTACTTCATAACTGGGCCTTTTATTATATGTTTTTGTTCAGCAAATATCACGGAAAGCCTTGCTGGCCTTGCTTTCAATCCTTTGCTGGGAATCTAGAATGTTTCTTTTGAAGCAAGTGAAGTGCAGACATTGTAAATAAATGTGAATAATATTTTTGTAATACAAATGTGTATAAAAAATGGCAATTTTAATTAATCAAATCTATTTTATTGTAGATAAATTGTAAATATTTATTTTTTACTTTATTTTACTCTGTAAGCTTGAAAGATATAAAATGACCTGACCACTAATTTTCCAGATAATGGCATCAATATATGGCTGGTTTATATTTAAGCTGCACATATTTTAACTTACATCTTCTAAATGTTCATTTTTGTGTAGTATAAGAGCCAGGGAAACTGGTTCATACATAAACTGAAGATATGGAAGAAGGTGAATCTTATGCCCCTTTTTTCACTATTACAACTCAAAAGTGGTTCCCTATGGGTCAAACGCAGGATATGTGAAACCTGCGATATTACCTGCTGGCTTGTAGTTATTATAACCTTTTTGCAGTCTAGTCTGTTGCTGTGTTAGTGACATATCTCTACAAATCAAATCTCTTTGTCTAGTGGGCCAGCCTTGCTGTTAAAGATTTTAATATACATATATATAATATATATTTTAATGTACATTAAATAAACCATGCTAAACTCACCCCTCCCACTCTGAATAGATTAGGTACTAATGGAAAAGGAGCATTACTGAGTCATTGCAATGTCAGTTTGCTTGCACAGGAATGTGCATGTAAGAACTTTGTAAGACAATCCAGGGTGGCGGTGATTAAAAAAAATTAATCACCAGAGGCCCCGCTCAGCTGAGTAGTTTGGTGCCAGTTTACCATCAAATAGATAGTATCTTGTGTCAAAAGCGGCTCTGTCCAAGAAGGTAAACAGTCATAAAATACGCTTTTTATTGACTGTGGATGTTGCTTCACTATTAGTTTTACTGTTATTTATTTTTTGTCTGTATTGTGTTTTTAAGTGAAGCATCATCCAATAGACATGTACTTGTACTAGATAGTTTGATTTGAAAATGTTTTTTTTATCCAGTTTCCATGCTGTGCCAGACGGCAAATGTTTTGTATTATCTTGTTGAACATTTGTTTTTAAAAAATATGACAATTACATTGTTTACAAGTACAGTAATGATGTTGAAGGCTTATTGTACTGTAAGATCCTCCAAATGGAAAGAGTCAGGGAAGCCTGCAATGGCAACATGTATTTTAATATTTTAAACAGTATTGGTACTGATTGATCAGTTTTATGTATTTTATAGCCTAGAGTCATAGCAACTTTCTTTCTAGACAATAAATACACCCCAATTCAATAGGTAAAAGATATGGATTCCCTGTGTAAAACACATAATTTATTGTAAATAAATTGCATGCAGGCGAGAGTCTTTAAGCCCATATTTTTTGTGTTTTATGAAGAGTTTTTTGTTTAAAAATAATAAGACGTTAAAGATTAGAATAATCTTTTTTTGATGTGTCTTATTCATTATTCTAATTAGACAAATTAAAAAGGTTAAGATTTTTCATTTAAAAGGGTATTTTTAATCTGTTGACCAACAATAACTGATGATTTTCTAAAGGGCCCATTAATCATGAAATCCTGAGGGTCCATATGCAACTGTTAATACTCAGTTCCTGAAATATTCTGATGTGACAATGCAAGTACAAAGAAGTACAATTTAATAATAGTCAATAAATCTACGTCATTTGCAAGTGATACGACTATTTTCTTGATCCCATACTGTATTTAGACTGTAATAAAAGTAGAACTTGTTTTTAAAACGTACAGGTGTCCAAACATGTGAATGCTCTTTGTTGTTAAATAAATAAACCCTAAGTAGAAACTGAATGAATAACATCCCTATTTAATAGTTAAATTGTCTGCATTTATATGGCCCCTTAGTAGTTTTTATAATTAAGAAAGTTTACTGAGAGAAAATGTGTGTCTATCTTTGTATAAAATCCAGCAGATAAAAACAAAAACCTTTGTTTAATTTGCATTCATATTTTGTTATATATCATAATAGTTATATGGCCACATTATGGAAATAGATGGTGATATAAAACTGTCAGAAAAAAAATATACATAAATATTTTCTTAAATATCCAGAGTATTTTAAAACACTGAACTGCCAAAATAAAATTAACTGATATGTAATGATTAAGTATACAATGAGCAAAACCTAATTAAATCAAGTAGGAAATCACCAGCAAAGACGGAAAGAAGGTCAACTTTATTTGATGGATATAAACAAGCTGGCCAACACTCAATATTATTATTCTGGTACAGCACAGACAATAGCAAACTGGGGCACTAAGGACAGCCTCCTATTGTTAAAAAAAGCAAAAAAAAAAAACAAACAAACATTACATATTATCCATGCGTCTTTCAAAGCTTGCCCACTTTTGTTCTGTAACAACAGGCTGATAAAGTTCTCTCTTTTAAATAAATTTCTCTTTTGGATAAATAACACACACCCTGTTATCTGCACTCACACACACACGCCAAACACATTGTTCTCTTTTTCTGAATTCAATTGCACCAGCAACATCCCCTTACCTGAAAAGAAACATGCTGCGCTCTCACAAAACTGCACAGGCTGTCTACTAAGGGGACACAGTAAGTGAGACACACATCACTCTCCAACACGATGTCACACTGTCACAATGCACAATGCGGATGCAAGTAATGAATGAGGACAGAGCTGCATCAGCTCACATTCGCACAAATGATCATTCAGCATGCTGGACTCACATTGAATTTTGTTCCTAGATCTGTCACTGTACAGCTCAAAACATTTACCTCTACAATTAGTATTGTTTCAAACTGGTATTCCTAAAACAAGCATAAATCATAGCAAAAATAAAGCTCAACTTAAATACAAAAAAATGCATGATTAAAAAAATGTGAAAACTTAATGCTCGCTCTATTAAATAAAAAAAAATATTTCTGGCATTTGTCACAGTGATTTGTTCAATCAAAAAGCTTCAGCGACAAAAGAACAACAAAGTAAAACCTGTTTTCGGCAAAGAAGGAGAAAAAGTGTGGTTGGCTTTCTGTAGCTCTTTTGAAGGCCTTTTAAAAAATGACTAGTGAATTTACACAGCCGCTTCTAGGCACAGATAAAGAATTGCCTAATTGTCTTTCATCTGAGCACAGGAAGTAATCCCCCAACTTTCAAGTTCGATGTCTTCTCAGCTTTTAGTCATCATTTCTTTCAATATTTTGTTTTGACACAACAATAGAGCAATCACTGCATAGAGTACAGTCGATTAAACATACACCATCACCTTCAATTGGCACATAATGTAAAAATCCGCATGCATGGGCACAATTAAAATATTCCATGTTGACTACTATTTAAATCATGTATGCTATATCATGGTAGGAAAACTCCCTACTTCAAGTATTCAGTAGTTAAGGACCTGAAAATGGAGGATTAGTACTCCACCCCCTGATGGTGAAGTAAGAGGATCTATGCTCCTCTGTCTGTTTGCACTCTTTCCCAACAATAAAAAAAGGCCTTTATATCAACATTTGTAAACAAACAACAACTTATTCTGTAACCTGTTGGTTCTTGTTCAGTTACAGGAGCTGCTTCAGTGGGAGTCATGGGTGTAAAAAAATGATCAGTGAATCGCCTTGGTTTGAGAAGATGGAGACGTGTTTGTTTACAACAACCAACACAGACACTGGGGGAGGGTGGGGGATAAGGAAGGAGGAGGGCTTAAGTAACAGTCAGCTTCACTTTCTCTCAATACTGTAACAACGTGATGGTTTTTCTACCTAAATCAGCTGTTACGGTCACACACACGCCACCACTTCAGTTTACATGACAACATCAACAAATACACAAAGGAAAAATGCATCCAGACAGAGTCACTGAAACCTCTTTTTGGAGGATACTGTCCTCATTTACAAGCGAAAGCTCCTCGCCTGCTGTGTGCAGCAGAAGTAATCTCACTGCTACCTGTGAGAGCTACAGCCCAAAATAAAAAATATTTTTGTTTTAACATTGTCACAACAGGCTCAAGTCTTCAACTGAGTTGGTTTAATGTTAAAGAGATTGTTGGGAATTATTCAAATAGAATTCCACGCAGTTGTTATCAGCAGTCGGAAAATACAGTGCTTATTTAGTTTTATAGGGTTTTTTTGCCTTTTTGCTTCTCATAAACATCTCAGATTGTGAAAAAATTCACATCAAATGAGGAAAAACTGACTTCAATATGAGTTATTTAAAATTATTTTTCAAATGACAGTTGCTTATACTGCATTGAGGGAAAGCTGTGTAAACCAACCTGATCCTGTGTGAAAACTGACGGAAAAGGAAAAAAAGAAGTCATACTTTGACCTAAATTGTAAAAAGAGCGGAGTAAGTTCCATCTTCGATTAACTCTGATCTCAAAATTTATCACTTTTTTTATTTAAAGTGACTTTTTCTAAGCATTTAAATAAAACTCCATTTCAGAATTAGATTTTGCCATGTTCTAAGGGATTGAGAGCAGAGGGCCATCCCCACCTTTTGCCCTGTAGGAGGGCATTTCCCTAGATGCTCTGATTTCACTTGAAAACTATTTTTTAGGTAGCCTGAGAAAAGCCAAAACATTATCCCTTTCCTTTTGCAGCACAGATCTTACTGTGTATGACAGTAGTTCAGAATTTAGAGAACCACTAGAAAACTAATCTTATTTGACACGTTTATGTGTAAAAATATGAACAATCCTGCATTCATTTCAATCTCTCAATTGTTTATAGATTCTTTAAAAATGTATTTTACCTATACTTTTTTTAGTTGGGTGCATTCTATTTAAAATGAAATGCCATCACTGAGGGAAACACATCCTGCTGCAAACATAATCACAGACTTTGGTGGAAAATAATGTTTATTAACAAACTATGCAAAAGTTAATTAGATGGCATTCACACATAAGGCAGATTTTTTTTTTGTGATATCCAAGTTATTGTCAAGACAGAACAAAACAGTACTGGACCAGTCAGACCAGTTGCTATTGTGAATCTAGTTTATAGTAACTTTGTTTGATCTACACTAAGCTTATTCAGTCAGTTATACTCTATATCGCAGCTTCGTTTCCAACTGGTGATATCAATTCCACAGAAACCCTTTTTAAAAAATCCCAAATATCCCTTTAAAGGAATGTAATATTGACAGCTTTTTTCAAGACTATTCGATAAATTTGGGTACAATTTCCCTTAAAGTGATGTGAAATATATAGTACAATATTTCTTTTACCGAGCTGGTCTGTATTGTCAAACAGGGAATGTTCAATTGCTGCTCAAGGGTTTAGTCACAGCGTACAAATGTGAGGACAATCTCACAACTAAATGAAATATCTCTGACTTCCAGCCAGTTATAAAAATAACCATAAAAAAACCCAAACATGTAGTATATCTTATTAGTTTGAAACATTTTTTATGACCACATATAGACACACTCTATAGATTTCTCTCTATATGTATAATATATGCATATCTATCTTATGTGTACAGATTTTTACGAGGCACAGGCCACCTTGTTGAGAAGGACAAAAACAAGTCACTATGTGGGGAGATCACACAGGCTACTGCTGGAAGAATATGAAAGAGGGGAGAGGGCTCATAGTGAAACTGGGGTGTTACTGAAACCACTTACTGTATATCTGCAGAGAAAACATCCACTACTAATAGTAGTCATATTTCTTGAGAAAGTGATCATTGTTCACAAAGCCCCCCAGTTTTAACCTGTATAATATACAAAGCAGTCTTGTACTGTTGCTTATGAAGCCCATTGTGGGACCAAGTCCCTCTACTTTAAAAGGACTAAAAGATGCTCTATTTAGATCTTCTGACACCATTTAGTTTGAGCACCAGCAGAAGCACCATTAGTGAAAGTTCCTGCCAACACAGAGGAGGTGCATAGTCTCAGAAAATCAAAAGAATCCAATGAATATCTTCTGACCACTTTCTTGGCAGCTCTGATTGGTCAAATACAATTGGAATTGATTCAAATATACATGGAAAAATAAAAATGCATTATCTCTATGTTGATATCTGCATAGACTGATTATTTTCTTTTCACTATTTCTAAATGAAATGAGGTAACATGGAGAAAGAAATGCTGATAAAAGCCACTACCTTGAGGCTTAATCTAGATCCTAAAACCAGAGGTTTGTGCAGCAAAGAAAACAATGCAGGAAAGTCACTCAAGGTGCTCCGTAAGTCAACAAAAAGTGCTCCCTTGTGCTAACAGAGAATTGCAACAGAAAACCTAAAGTGACTCAAATGTGTAAATAATATGCTTGTCAAGATAGACATCATCATCATCAGATGAAGAAATCCCTAACGTGTGAGTGGTTCTCAAAGAAAAAAAACAAAACTTGTCTAGATGAAATAGACAACAGAAGACACTCTTAGGGTTGTTAGAGATAAGCCGAGGAATCAGATCGAGATCAGAGAGTCAGGCCTATGAGCCAGTCAGAGCTTTAGGGAAAAGATGCAACAAAAGCAACTATTTTATAATATGTCGCAGAACACAATTTGATGAGAGAAAAAAGGAACTGTTTCTAGCATAATCATGAGTTTCTGCTGCGAGGGTGATGAGGGGTCATTCAGCAGGTGATGGACAGGTGAGGTGACTTCTGTGACACCTCTACTGCAGGGTTGCCACGGTAGCCATGTCTGTTAAACCAGCAGTTTGTCTTCAGTGCTTCCATTGGCACGTCATGTGAAACATTGGTGAACACTTTGGAGGATGGTCTTCCTGTTCACACAAAGCGAAGGCCTCACCTCACCTTGTGAGAAACACAAAGCAAAATATGGTTGGAAAGCAGGAAATTAGTACTGAATATGTCAATGTCTTTATCACACAATGTGGTGGTAACAACTAAAGTACTCCACAGATACAAGGCAAATAAAACAATGCAGACAATGAATCAGGTTCTCTTGATTGAGGTGGAACAACATTGGGGAAAACGTGAAAGACAGGAAATACAAAATACAGAGGATGTTAAGACACAGCTGAAGTTGGTCAGTGTTCAGAAAGATAACAAGCACATTATCATTAACAAATATTTATCAATTGGTTTAGTCCATATTTATGGCCAAAAACATGTAACCTTTAAACAAAACATCTATATTCTTGTCGTTAGTGCGAAGGAAAAGCCAAATTAAAATGCAATCACAATACTGGTTAAAAATAATTGGAATTTAATTTTTGGCTAAATCGTTGAGCTTTAGTGAATACTCTATTAGTAAATTTCTGATAAATAAGTCAATACAATAAACAGAAGAGTTTATTGTAGAAGAGCCAAGGGGAACTGACATCAGAAACTTCAGGTGAAACAACAAAAAACACAAGGCAATGGTCCAGGCATCATTCCACTAAACACACTTATTGCACATGACTCTACTGTTAAAAAAAAAGTATAATAAATGTTATTAAAGACTGTCCTGATAGGTCTTTTGACAAGCAAATAAAATACTTGGAGATTATAGACGTGTCAGGTAAAACCACATTTTAACTCGTATGCGTTCGCTCAGATTATATTTAACTGAAAACGGGTATTGAACAACATCCCCCCCCCCAAAAAAAAAAAAACTTGACCAACTTTGGAGTTCAGAAATTGAAATATCATAGGGTGGATCTATTGTTTTTAAAGGTGCAGTGATTACAGGTTTCTGGCCGATCACCGATTCCCGATCTTTAAAGCCTCACATGCTGATTCTATCTTTAACCGATTTAGATTTTTTTTTCAAACAGACACTATCAGTTGTTGTAAGATCAGAAGACACCATTAATATTTCAATTTTATGTTACTGAAATACATCAATCGGTATCAGTGGAACAATAAAAACTTTTAATATATGTACTCAAATATAAATCAAAGTTTAGAGCATTGACAGTGGGTGATATTCAGACTTCTTGCAATGGTAGATAAAAACAATGGAAAAGAACAGTTTCAGATCTAAGTATCGTAGCCGATCATTGATCTCCAAAATGAACAAAATGAAGCCAACCAATCAATTCTATTTTTAGCATATTCCACAAGTAGACCAAGAATAATGGAGAGATAAGTTAAGAAATGTTCCAGAATATTCTTCAAAGGAATAAGAGTTAAACAAAAAAGTGGTTTAAAGAAAGACAATAAAGCTGGTAGAACAGGCAAACTGAAGACATATGGTATGAACTTAAAATGAGAGTGCATGAAAGAGGGACCTCTGAATTTCCAGGATACTAAACTAGGTTTTGAGAAAGAATGTATCAAAAAAATCACTTGATTTGGTTGCTACTAGTAACCAATTGAACAATAATTTAATTACCTGTTCAGCTGCCAGTCTCCATACAGGACCTGAAAACCTGAGAACCTCCCCCTGTTCCTCAGAAAGAAAAACTAAACAAAGAAAAAAAGTAATAAAATAAAATAAATAAAGGCCCAATTGCTCAAAAGCACAGTTGAAGTTGATAAATGTTCGTTTGGGTGGTGTTTCAACATCTTAGGATGGCCATGCTCCTCCAGTAGTGACTGAATCTCCTACATGAAAAATAATTAGATACAACAGAATGATACCAAATACTATACAGTTTTGTGTATATATATTAAATCTAAACAATGTGACAGAAGTTAACTTACCCCTCAAATCAACATTAGAGCTTTGGTTGTTTCAGCTATGCCCAAATGCCCTCCTCGTCATCCTGTAGTGTGATGAACAGAAAATAAGAGCCCAGATTAATTTACCACTGAGTAAATTACAGAAACATAAGTCCTTATCTCAGATTTTCCCTAACTCTGAGATATGGAGCTAAACAGTTTTGTTATAGATGCTTGTACATTTTATAGAGTTTTATACAATGTCTTGTACTTTTTCCCATGTTTCCACTTTACAGCAGCAAACACCAAAGCACTGCAGCTGGGCTTTATGTGACAGACCAACAAAAACAAGGGTTTTGATTGTGAAATTAAAGGAAGGCATATAAATTCCTACATGGTTTTTCAAAATAGTGCATAAATAAAAAGCACAAAGTTTGGGGTGAAATTGTATTTGACCAACAGCCTCCTAAGGATGACTGACTGCAGCACATCTTGAAGAATTTCGAGCAGCTGCAGCTACGAGCATTTGAGGTGCTTCACAAGCAACCGATGCTTGAGTTGAAAATCTGAACCTTTGCTGCTACAACAACCAATCAGAGAGAGGCTCTGTTATGTGACGATGGTGTCCCGGTAGGATATGCTGGCACCAATGAGTGGCAGGTCATCGGACTGGGCTCTGTGAGATGCCATCCTCAGCGCACATCAGGCGGTGAACCGCCCTAAAAACTGAACGACTCTGACATATCTGGTGAATCCAGACACGTCACCAAGGTGCACGATGAGGACATTCTCCAGCTTTATTTAGTAAATAAAGCCAAGCCACTCTTTCAGTTTTATCCACCAGTGTACAAGAGAAGAGGTAAGCTCCTCCCTTCTCACATCAGACCTGCACCAAGTATATTTGATGCCAAACTAATCCCTTGTAGATCTGGATGTATGTTTTTTCGGCATTTTTTTCCTGCTGGAAATTGAACTAGCCATATTCTTAAGTAGCAAGTCTTTTATAAATAAGTACTGCTTTTTTGTGGCACTGAAAGCATTTTTTTTTTTGTTTCATAACACTGAGAATACTTACTGACCTGGTCTGGAGAGGGACGGTGACCTGCATGTGGGGGTCCTCTGGTTGGCCCTCCACGATGGTGGGGTGATGGGTGACGAGGATGCTGGGCGGAGTGTGGATGTTGGGGATGCTGAGGGTGGGGATGCTGAGGGTGTTGTCCCTGTGGGGGAGGGCCATGTGGGTGCTGGGGATGAGGATGCTGTGGAGCAGGATGTCCATGTGGGTGCTGTGGCACATGCTGGGGGTGCTGTTGGTGGGGGTGCTGTGGCTGTGGGGGCCGTGGATGTTGTTGGTGCTGAGGAAGCGGTTGAGGATGCTGAGGGTGCTGTTGGTGTTGTGGGTGTTGCGGGTGCTGAGGGTACTGGGGCTGTGGTTGCTGTGGATGCGGGTGCTGTGGTGGGGCTTGTGCGTGCTGTGGGTGCTGCAGGTGCTGCGGGTGTTGCGGGTGTTGGGGGTGTGGGGTGTGTTGATAAGGAGACTGCTGAGAATGGGGAGGATGGGGGTACTGTGGCTGAGGTTGAGGCTGGGCATGGGGAGCTTGTGGCTGGTGGTGAGGGGCATGTGGATGATACTGCTCGTCGTCATAGTTGTCAGCTATCAGCTTCATTCTGCTTTGTGTCTTTGGAAAAAAAAATACATGATTTGTTTTTGCAAAATGCAATACATTAAAAACACAGGAAAAATAATACAAATCATTAGACTACTGCTACTTTTTACTTTTAGTTGAGTAAAAATATTTTCAATATTACTACATTTACTTGAGTAAAATTTCTGTCTACTTCATAAATGTTATTTTCTATCTGCTGAGTCTTCTCTGTCATTTGGAGGTCAAGTGAAAATGCAGTAAACAGTATCTTATTATTTAACCTATTTTACATACTGTAGCTATTTATTAGGTTTTATAACTCAATAAATATTAAATCTGTTGATATGATCATGGGTAGTCAACAGATCAGTTACTCAGTACTTGAGCAGCCTTTTTACCAACTACTTTTTACTCTTACTTGAGTCATTTCTTTAGAAGCTCTGTTTTACTTTTACTTGAGGAAAAATGTTGGGATACTCTACCCACCTCTGGTTCTAGGTCAAAGTTCATTTTAGCAAATCATAATATTAATATTAATCATAATATTAATAATAAAAATAAACTTATTTTAAAAATTAGTCTCTCCAAGTTTGACTGTTTCTCTTTTATGTTTATCTTGGTGTTATTGTTACTCACTAATCTTACACAGATTTAACACATTCTATGATAAATGCCCTAATTTAATGGGGGGTATCACTTCTGCAATTTTAAAATTAAATAATGAATGGATTTGTTATATATGATCGTATCTTTTTCTGTCAAGGATGTCAAAAAATGTAAAAGAAAATCACACAAAACTAACTTTTCTGTTGTTAAGGAACATTGGACAGCCAATATAAGAGGAAGCAACTGATTGAACAGCATGAATCAGCTTCTGAGAAAGGTAAAAAATAGAAGAAAAGAAGAAGGAATTCAATAAATCAATACTGGGATCACTGGATTAAATTAGCAGCCCCATCAGAGATGTTGTGGCTCAGTACACTTTTTAATGTAAAACACTTCCTGCACATAATGAGCAATCTGCTGAGTCAGAGTTAGTGTGCAGTGATTATGGGTTTAATAAAAATGAAAAGAGTTTGAAGCTACTTGTATAAGAGATATCTAAAGGCCAGAACTAAAGTGACTGAGTTGATGTGATGTAAAGCTGTTTGATGCACTGTTGTTTTTTTCCCATTTTGAAATAAATAGCAGAAAGTCACAGCTAAGTCTAAACTATGTTGTATTATTCTACTTTATATATTGCAGTGAGATAATTGGTTCAGAATTACTAATATATCCCCGTTTGTGTGGCTGTTAATCCTGGTTTATGCTTCACACATCTAAGCGTGCAAACACAGTGTTAGCAGCCTTTTATTGGTCAGTTTATCCCCGCTGTGTCTAATATTTGTGACTATTCTTGAAGGTAGATGTTAAAGCACAAACTGCAAGATTACAACAGCACACTACAAGCAGAAGTAGTAGTAGTAGAAAACACAGTTTTATCCAACATTTTCATCCAAGAATGAAAGGAATTTCTTTCAAGTATTGCTTGTAA
>JAUZNJ010028989.1:0-15698 GCA_034780135.1 Jordanella pulchra | reverse complement strand
GGATGGATGGATGGATGGATGGATGGATGGATGGATGGATGGATGGATGGATGGATGGATGGATGGATGGATACAAAGGTATTGCTAGTGATATAATTGCAATCAGTTAATGTGCAAACATACTTTATTAAACCTTGTTTTGAGCAGTCATTTCAAAGTACTTCCAGATGGGAAAGGCCTCCTTTTATTCCTGGCTCAATTCTTCTCAGATAATTCTGTTATTTAAAAAAATCATTTACTAGCTGCATTGCAGCCAGACTGAAAACAATCAGGTTTCCTAAAAGGAAGATCAATTCAAAATAACATTAGACTGGTTTTAGAAGTAACAGGGATTTAATGAATGAAAATGGTTTTATTTTGTTTTCAGATGTTTACAAGGCATTCAATTCTGTTGAACATCCCTTTATCTTTACAACTTTAACTAATCTGGGATTTGGAGAAAGATTCAGGAATCTAATTAAAAAGCTTTATCACAATATAAATCTTAAATCATAGTACATGTAACAGGTTTCACGTTGATAGAGGTATACAATAGGGTTGTGGAAGTTCACCTTTATTATTTATATTGGTTGTAGATATACTATCAATATTAATTCAAAATAATTTTATACCTGGAATTTATATAATGGACTATTTCAATTAGCTGATGGTATAACTCTCTTGAAATGAACAACAATTTTTTTTTTAGAACTCCAATCAGTTTATTTTCTAAAGCTTCTTCAACTAAATCTTAAGAAAGTTTTTCTCCTTAAAGGACAATCCACAACAATCATCATTTTCCATCAATGTCAAAATAGAGGTGAAATACATGGGAGTGGTAATCACAAAAGATAAAATAGTCTCTGATCACATTAACATTTGCAACAACATTGATACATGTAGGTTAATAGTAAATAGATGTTTACAGAGAGATATCTCACTTTTTCGCACGATTTTCTTAACAAAAGCAGTGTGTTTTTCCAGATTCATTTACCCAGCATTTTTACTTCAACCAAGATGATAAAAAAACATCAATAAACTAGATTTTAACTGCATTTTGAAGACTAGAGCTTGATATCCATCCATTTTCTTTACACCCTTGTCCCTAATGGGGTCGGGAGTGTTGCTGGTGCCTATCTCCAGCTGTGTTTCAGGCGATAGGCAGGGTACACCCTGGACAGGTTGCCAGTCTGTCGCAGGGCAACATAGAGACACACAGGACAAACAACCATGCACACACACACTCACACCTAGGGACTGTGGGAGGAAGCCGGAGAACCCACGCATGCACGGGGAGAACATGCAAACTCCATGCAGAAAGACCCCGGACCAGGAATTGAACCCAGGACCTTCTTGCTGCAAGGCAACAGCTCTACCAGCTGCGCCACCATACAGCCCTAGAGCTTGATACAGTACATAAGCAAAAATTATAACAAAATTAACCCAAAGCCTGAACCATGAAATAATTGACAGAAAATTCAGATTTTTTAATATAAGAGTTGTCATTGAATTCAATGAAAAATTATGAAAAAAACATAAATTTTATATAAGTTAAATTTTATCATTTTTTGTATAAATTTTAGGTATTAGGTATATAGGTATATAATTTTTTATCCATTTTCTGTTCCCTAAATATTTCTGATTTATTAAGTTGGGTTCTCAAGAGCGAAAATATCCCACTTATGATGCAGAGGTCTCAAAAATTCATGTATCAAATATGATACATTTGGCTTTAAATGTTTAAACATTATTAAAAATTATGATGATGGTGGAGATAATGCCATTAATTTTGAGATTATGAATGGTATGCTGAAACTGAAATGGCAGAAATGTTTTACAAACAATAATCTGCAGTTCCGTAGTATATATCCCACAAACAAATTTTTAAGAAATACATTTAAATTGGACACTGAAAACTGGTTTCTGAGTGTTAGAAAGGGAGAGTATAGAACATCTCTTCTTTGATTGTTTTGTAGTCCAAAGCTTTTAGCTCAGTACGTGGATTTAATTATCAGATTTTAGCTTAAGTGATGTCCTATTTGGTACAGTTATGAAAATGGGGGATTGGGAATATGGTATCAATTGTTTAATTTCATTAGCTAAATCTTATTTGCATAAATGCCGTTTTCTAAAGTATAAACTATTTATATCCCAATGGAAGAATTAATTAAAATCGTATGCAAAGTTGTTAGCTGCTGAAAAAGGAAAAAAAAATTGGTAAATTTCTTTCTTTTTCTCGAAAAAATTAATCTCCTTGTTTAATGTCCTGTTTTTTAATTATGCGTTGTACTGTATAATGTTCTCCTTCAATTTTATTTTTTTGTTTTTCTTCTCTATGTTAAGTTACGGTTTTTATGGTTTGTTTGATACTTTTTTATTATGTATAAATGACAAATAAAGTCATTTTCAAAAATCATTCTACAGGCCTCTGGTCTATTTTACGTTGTCGTTTTCTTATGAATGGGTTTTTAATGTCTATTGTATAATATGCACCAAATGATTCATTTGATATGATTTTTTAACATCTTTGTGCATTTGCATTCAGTTTTTATGCTTGAATTATTTTCTATGACGGTTTATATTTTTGTATTTTTGACTGTCTTATGAAACCGACATCGTAATACGTCATATTTTTGCGACTATTTACCTCCGACATTTGTGCGACACTACAATATGGCGCTTTTTCCAGCCTTTGCCGAAGTATCGAGAAACAAAGTTGAAGATTCATCCAAAGGTGGCTTCACATAAATACCCGCAAACATGTTTTTTTAACACCGACTTTTCGAGTTATCGTCCTTTATTCTGTAGCCTATCTGAATTAGATTTTGTGTCCTATTGTTGAGAAACTACGTAAGACAGTCTAGCCTAGCGTCAACGTCTTTAGTGTTAACTCTTACTACATTATGTTTTCGGATCTATATTATACCAGTTTCTTATCGAGTTTTCGTTTTAAACATCTCCATCAAATGTGAAATGATTTTAGCCCAGTTAATTGCCCTAATACGAACCTAACTGAGGGTGAACTGAACCTTTATCAATCCTAACTATACACGCAATAAACCTTTCAGGATATTCTAATTAAAAATACATGTTTTTAAAAATATAATTTAAAATATGTGCATTTTCTTTTTTAAAAAAGATGTTGCGAAACTGCTTACATATGTTTTATGTTAATTTTAGGAAATTGTAAATTCAGGGTTTTTATTGTTTATTTCCTTCCAGAATTAGACTGGCTGAACAATAAGAGCTTTCAGACTGGAGATGCTCTTTCACTTCACAATCGGTTTTTAGAGAAGCCAGACCAGAGGGAGGAAAGGTAAGATTTATGTTTTCTTCCATTTAATAGAAGGAACTTTTTCTAAGATGTTTCTACAGAGTATGTATGTTGGGTCCAATAAAGATCTGGAAATACTCCATGGAAATTAATTAAGTTAATATTTAACAGTTTTCTGATTTTTCATTTAGTGTTAGAAAGGATGTCACATCCTCTGATGAGGAAGAGAGAGAATTGGGTGATGGACTCTCAAAAAAGAAGAAAAAGAAAAGTGAAAAAAAGAGGAAAAAGAAGAAAAGACACAAAAAGAAGACTGGGTCTGACTCTGAAATCATTTTTCCCAGTGATCTCATAAAAGAAGAGGAGGGAGTTAGGTGAGGAGAAACATGTCTCATTTTTAAGAAGTCAAAGTCTTCTGGTTTGTTTATATGTTTTCTTTATGTTTGTTCATAGACAGCAGTCTGCTTTGTTTGGAACTCGTTTTTCCTGGTTGGATGACCTCCAGTCGCCTACCGAGCATCCGTTCTGTGTGGACTGTAAACCAGACCCGGCCAACTGGACTTATAAATCCCTGTATAGAGGAGATGTTGCAAGGTAACACAAACCTTCCATATTACATACATGCATGGATGCAGTAACACCGGAGAGAAAGCATATCAATTTTAACAGGAAAGGAGCATCCTTCTGCTAAAGCAAACCAGACGTTCTTTAATACTGCAGATTTTCAAAATCTAAAAAAAATACTCCAACAGCTAAAATTTATGAAAGACTGTCTGAACTTAAAAACAAAAAAGTCAATATAAAGAGATTAAAAATGATCTGATTATAAACTAAAATTCAAACCTTTTTTCTCTACTGCTCTGTGCCTGTGTCTCTCGCTCAGGTATAAGAGAAAAGGAAGCTCCACTTTGGGTCTGGACTTTCTCAGGCAGGGAGTCAACTGGGAGGAATCTGAGACAAAAAAGAAGAAAGCCAGAGTCAGTGGGAACCTCGCTGAGAGATACTTTTCAGTAGCCACTCGAAAGCTGCTGCGGAGTGAGGCACCGATTTCTGTTGTTTCTGCCACTCCAGAAAGTAGTGATGCATTCACCTCGAGTTCCTTCCTCCCTGTGGGTGATGCTGAGAAGGAGAGGATAGGACAGTCAGGTAATAATTTAAGGATTTTGACACTTGTAGCAGATCCAGCTGAAGCTTTTATTTAAATATAAGTAATGTCCACATATTTAGACTTGAAGGCACTAAAATGTTGATTTAAATTGTTTTCTTTCATCTTAAACATTTAAAATCAGGTGTCAAAGCACAGACATCGGTAAATCCCCTCGGTGTGTACGATTCCTCCACTGCCCTCTGGCTGCAGGGGAAGGGACTGCAGGTTGACCAGAAGCAGGAAACAGAAACAGAGAAAAAGTCAGAGTATGTGGCTGGACGGACGGAGGAGTTTAATCGGCAGCTCAGAGAGCAACCAACAGACTCAAAGCTGTGGATACAGTTCATTCGCTACCAGGTAAGGGATGCCTTGCTAAGCTTTGAGCTGAATGGAAGTGAATCCAATTATACAAATTTACAAAGATCTCCATAGAATCGGTTTAAGCAGGTTTTAGAATGGGATTTCATATTCAGCAAAAGGTTCTTCTGATTTGAAGATTAACCAAATGTTGCTTAGATGATTTTTGTTCTCTGTTGTGAGAAGTTTCTAAAATAATGCGATATTTAGTCTTACTGTAAAGCAACACCTCCATGCATTTTTGAAGCTTGATAATACCTGCTAAAGATCAAATCAGAATACAACAGTACTTTTTTTTTTTTTTAGAAAAGCCACTGTCTGAATGTCATCATGTTCTCTAGGATGAGCTAAGTACAGCTGCATTTGGAGAGGATGAGGAGCAGCAGGGGGTTGATTCAGCAGAGCGACGTAAGTCCTCCTACAGGGCGATCCTGGAGAAGAAGCTGAGTATTGCAGACCGAGCTGTAGAAACCAACCCCACCTGCATTGCTCTGCAGCTCGAGAGGCTCCGGATCTGTCAGGAGCTCTGGGAACCTTCCGCTTTGGCTAAAGAATGGAAGAAACTGGTGAGTTCAATTTAGTGGTTTCATTCACTCTTTTGAATTGCTAGTTGACAATAACTGACAGCTTTAGACAAATCGTCCTCCAGAGACTCCAGAGATGTAGCAACACTTAGGTAATGCTAATTGGAATTAAACTATGTTTTTAGGTGTTCCTCCACCCAAACAGTGCCCCTTTGTGGAGGAAGTATCTACTTTTTACTCAAAGCTACTTCAGCAGCTTCACAGTGGCAAAGGTCAACTCTTCATATGGAAAGTGCTTGAGCACGCTCAGCTCTGTGAGAGATGGCAGCATGGTGTCCCACCCAGCTTTGCCTGGAATCGAAGACGACATGCTGGGTAAGACATTACCATCTGTGATTAAGTAAGGTTTTTTTTTTTTTTTTTTTATCTGGCTGCAAAGTTTGGAAATATAATCTGTCATAAAAGGATTTAAAGCAGCATCAGAATTGTGACCTTGTGTGTTTGTCTTTTCATTTTCCGTCCAGATATCTTCATCCAGCAGTGTCATTTCTTGCGGCAGTCCGGTCACTCTGAGAAGGCCATTTCTCTTTGTCAGGCCATGATGGATTTTACTTACTTCAAACCTGACAGTGTGAAAAACCTTCCCACAAAGCAGCAGGTACACACACATGAAAGCACTGGAAGAAGACCCAAATAAACGTCCTGCTTCAAATGAAAAGAAAGTATGACGTTCAGTAACAAAACAGAAATCATTGAGTCTATCAGAGCATGAAAGCTACAGTTGAGTCACAGTTACTAGATACAGGTAAGACAGTCTTGCATCTTCTCAGACTGAAAACATGTCAGCGTATAAATTGTTAAGAGATTGACACTTTTAAACCCATCAGGACTTTTTTGGAGCTGCCCAGAAGAAAGAAAAAAAAAAAGAAAAGAAATAACTTAAGGTCAGATGAGGTCAAGGATGAGCTATTTTTCCACATTACAGAGATGTTTGTAGGTGAAGCTTTCAAACCAAACAGTCCAACCGTTAAGTATGGTGATGGTAGTATTATGCTGCAGGACTGTTTTGCGGAAGTATAAAACAAAAGGACTTTCTCTAAATTCAAATCAACAGCTTGGAAGTTGAAATTTAAAGTTGAAATTTTAAAGGCTTCTGGAAAGGATGATAAAGACGAACACCAAATGGACCTCAAAAAGTAACTGTAAAAAGTTTGTGTTCCTTGGTAAAAAAGCGGAGTCTGTGTCAGGAGTCCAGCCATTTAAATCTTCACACGTTTTCCAAGTTGGTAACTATAGTTAATGTGTGGCTGTGGTGCAACTTTCACAGAAAATCGTAAAAAAAAAAAAGACAGAAAGAGTCTGAAATGATTCCCAATGTTCTCGTTTGTAAAGGTGGATTTCTTTGAGACGTTCTGGGACAGCGGGGAGGCGAGAGTCGGTGAGGTGGGGGCCAGAGGCTGGAAGGCCTGGATGACCCAACAAGAGCGAGGAGGATGGGTTCAACCCCCAGCAGGTAAACGTTCTCCAAGTCACTTCCAGGTTTGTCTCAGTGAATTTGAATATGTGTTTCAATCAGGCTCTTTGGCCAGAAAATAAAAATACTTTCTAAAAGAAATATTAAACATACTTTTCAATAATTTAACATGTTTGTATTTAAAAAAGAAAACTATTTTTCTGTGGTCTGAGTGATTATTCTAGTCTTAAATATCTGTTAGCTGAAAAATATCATAATTAACAAAGTGAAAGCAAGGTTAGAAAATATCGATTTGTGTGAAATGAATCAATATGAAGTGTTTTACCTGTTGAATAAAGTTACTTGTGGAGATTCATCTGGCACTAAAATACTGGTGTGATACATAGTAGAGTTTGGAGACCTATCCTTAAATGAAACCTTTCAATGTTTCAGTCTATATATTGTTTCTCCATACATAGAGGAAGAAGAAGAGGAGGAGGATGAGGATGAAGAGGAGGTGAAGGATAGGAGCCTGCCCAGAGGAACTGTCTGGTTGGACGTTGAGTCGTCCAGGGAAGCAGTGCACTGGCTGCCATGGAGACCGGATAAAGCAAAAGGCCAATCAGAAGAGGACTGCGAGGACCCAGACAGACAAGTGCTGCTTTCTATGCATCCTGTGATGATTGAAGTTTCTGGTTTTACAGTCTTTGCCTCTTTCTAACATCCATGCCTCCTTCTTCCTTTGTGTCCAGGTGCTGTTTGATGACATCGGCCCTTCCCTTATTTGTTTGTCATCACCAGAACTCCAGCTTCGGTTTCTACTCAGCTTCTTGTCTTTTCTGGGTTGTCCTGTAGACTCTGTGCTCACTGCTGCCCCCTATCAATCTAGCATGTTCCTGGAGAACCTCTCTTTACTCACTCAAGGTGATAATAAAGGAAACTGGATATTTTCTAAATATTTAAATGGTGAAACGTGTTTATATACTTTAATTTGTAATATTTAAATGAATAAATGTATCATTAGCATCATTAGCTGTCAGAATTACATCAAAAATGTATTCTAAAGGGGAAATCCTTTGCTTAAATTATACCTACCAATAAGAGACTCTTTTTCTCATTATACACTATTGAGCGTTTGCTGTGTCTAAAGAGGTTTAGTGAAGCACAATCACAAGATACTTTACAGCCATAGAGCTGATAGCCATCTACAGTTATCATAAGATGTGTTTCCATCCTGTCTTACAGGTACCGAGCTTCAGCGTCCTCTTACTTCCTTCAGCCTCCCTGAGACGGGTATTAATTCTGTGGGTCACATGACCACTCTCCAAGGAATGAGGAAGTGGTCTGGGCTCGGAAAGCAGGGTGAGAAGTTTGTCACCAACGTGTTCAGCATGCTTCAGCCTGTCCTCCCCCCTTCCCATCGAGCCTTGCTGTCACTCAGCTGGATCTTATACGAGAAGCTCAAGGTAAATGCAGAGCAGAGCAAGACGAAGCTTCAGCTGAACCGTTATTTAAAAATCTGATCTTTTTTGGCATTCTTTAGGTTTCGCAATGTCTGCGCAGCGGCAACAAAAAGCGGCTTCGCACTCAGGGAAAGAGCAGCAAGCGGGTTGCCAAAAGACTCCTCAAAGAACCAGACAACCGCTCATCACTGGTGCTGTGGCGGGAATACGCTCATCTTGAATGGGTGCTGGGGAATCTGGACGAGGCTCGGAAAGTGTTCGCCACGGCGACAGCCTTGGGAGGAACCATGGGCCTCAGTAGTCCTGCTCTGTGTGAACTGTGCCTCTTGTGGTCGCAGCTGGAGTTGGAGATTATGGCAAAGGAGCCGGTAGAAGTTCCTGATGTCACAAAGTCTCCAGCTGTCGCGGTTCTTACCAGGCTGGCAGAAGGATCGTCTTCATCATCATTCTCCCAGACCATATCCCCGGTTTCCATCCTGAAAGCCAGGAGATCCTTTGAACAGTCTCTAAACTCCAGTCTGTCATCTCTGGAGGAAAACATCCAGAATCCTCAGCTTAACAGAAAAGGTACATCTTTAGTTACTCATTACAATATCTCACAAAATCCAGAGCACCCACATATTTCCATTGTCTTTTCATTAAACACTAAAGAAACAGTATGATACAATGCAGAATAGGTGCACAGCTTATATAACTGTAAACCTGCTGACCCTGAAAAAAACTCTCATCATTACTGTCTAAACCACTGATAACAAAAGTAATCGATGAAAACCAGGGTGCATTCTTCTTTTATTCAAGGCCATCTTTTTTTAAATCAACAATTCATTTCTTCCTCTGAGAGGTCTTCAGCACAAGGTGAACTGTTGAAGAATTGAACGCACCTGTTCCCCATTCACACCTGAGACCTTGTAACTCTCGTGTGTCACATTTGGACATGTGTTCACTTTTGTTTCCAGTGGTTTGAATATCAATGACTGTGTTATTTACACCGCATGCTCTGCATTGGAGATCAAACAGATTGTTTGACAAACTAGTATCTTAAAAAAAAAAAAAAAAAAAAAAAAAAGGAGAGTCAAAACCTTGTTTGCAAGTCTAACCAGTTTGGTTCTTTGTGCAGTTACTCCAGATGACCCGCAGGAAAAGGAGCTAAGGTTAAGAGGCCTGGTTGGCTGCTATGCTCTGTTTCAGTATCTGACAGTGAGCATCCAAGCTGCTATTGCAGTCTACAACCAAGCCGGAGAAAAGATGGAGGAACTGCTCCGCTCATTAACGCCTGATCAGCAGCTAGACGGCGGTGGAATGGCTAGCCGTCCTCTAATGAGCCGGTTAGCCTCGGACTGTGAGGCACTAGCAGTGCAACAGGCGGCGCTGCTGAGATACAACAATAACGTTGGGGTGTGTCCTTTGGCAACACTGAGACAGATGCTTACCTCTGCCCTGTTATCCTGGCCCTGCAGCGCCCCCCTGTGGAGTATATACATTCAGGTCTGTTCCTAAAAAAAAAAAAAAAAAGAAAAAAAAAACCCACATCATCCTCCTTATTGGCCAAAATCAAAACAGTGGACAGAAATAATAAGTATCTTTGTCGTTTTTTTTTTATTTTTTTTTAGGTGGAGAACCGTTACCATAGCGCCGGCCGGGCACGCCGTTTTTTCTATACTGTAACCAGAGACAGCAACAGCGTGGTACCCCGGCTGTTCGCTATTGTTGCTGAACAACATAGGAAGCAGCTGGTGGATGCAGCTCAGAGGTTCGACTGAAAGGGAATGTCAACAACATAACAGACCAAAGACCAAAGCAGTACTATGAAAGTTTATTCACTAGTGGGGAAACATTTAGGACAGGTGACAATCTTTCTGGGAACGGAGGTCACAGAAAAACAGAGCTCTGACTCTACTGGCCTCAGGTGAAAAGTTAGCGATCTCAACAAGATGAGCAGGAAAACACAAAACTAACATTCATTTTTTTGAGTGGAAAATAACAGAAACTAGGACTTAGGTTAGAAAATTTGATAAAAAAAGCAAGATTTCTAGAACAGTCTCATTGTGGACAGATAGGGTCAAAAAGTAGAGCTGTTTGGTCATAATGCAAAGCAGCTTGTTTTGGAGAATATGGAATACAGTTTATATGAATTGATTAACATGGTGAAAAATGAAAGATTTGAGCTTGTTAAACTGAAAAAACAATGTGCAGTGTTTGACCTCTTATGAAGTCCAGCTTTCAGTTATGATGGTCTTTTTAGGGATGAAACCAGCTCCCTTTCTTCATGGCCTTAGAAAAACAACCTTTGAATGTAAACAGTGTTAGTTCTTTTTTTAGGAATAAATGTTTGAATGAAAAATGTTTATGATTAAACTTGATAAAAGATTTATTCCAAATTTCTTTAAATAGGTCTTGCTGCTTGGATGAGGCCCTCCCCATACTACCAGAAAATGGCCTTAGTAACCGAATCAGAGGACTGTTTGAGGCTGCCACATCTACAGAGAACGGTGCTCATTGCCCTTTGCTGTGGAGGATGTACATTCATTTCCTGGTGAGATGATGGAAACCTCACAACATAATAAAGCACATTTTAATCACCAGCTATATTAAATTGTTTGTGCTGGGATTTCTGTGTAGGTGTCAGAGGGCAAGGTGGATAAAGCCAGAGGGATTTTTTACAAAGCTTTGCAGAGCATTCCCTGGGTGAAGGTAAAACTTATATTAAAAAAATTATCTGAATTTCACTTCTGTATTAGTTCAGATATTATCTTATATGCTAACACTTGGTATGTATTAATCAGGGTTTGTATATGGATGCAGTGCATTTGTTCCCGGAGCACCTGCAGGAGTTTGTGGATCTGATGACAGAGAAGGAACTTCGACTGAGGCTTCCTTTGGAAGAGCTGGATATACTGCTGGAAGACTGATAACACCCTGAACCTCTTTAAAGAACTTCAACTAAAAGTTTACTGATAGACTGTGAAGATGAACAATATACATTTGGTTTTGATGTGTTTTTTGCACTTATTTAGAATAAAAACAAATATATGATAATGCCTTGTTTGTTGAATGTTTGCTTTGGTAGTTTATTAAAATCCGGGTTAAAACAAAGTTATAATTAGCCCCAGAGTGTTATTGGAAAGACATCCCCTCAGTTATAATTCGTTTTTTTTTTTCATTGCTACATTTTAAAGTTTTAATTTTAAGTGAGTAAACTAGTTATACTTTCCCTCTACAGTTTTTTTATGGTAAGCAAATGTGTTATTTTTACTTTCAGTCTGAGGTTTACCACTTTATTAGGCAACACACCTGTAGATTACCTGCGAGTCATCACCTGCTTTTTTTTTTTTCTAGCACCAGAGACATTGGCCTCATTGCCGCGCCGTGGTTTGGCGCATTGCAGATCTTCTTTAGCCAATCATATGCCCCTTTACATTATTAGAGTATGCGGGTTTGTGCTATCCAATCAGAGCACGTTTTTCAAAAGCAAAGCCAAAGCCTCCTCAGAGCTGTGAATTTAAACGCGTAGAACTGTATCCTTCCGCCTGAATAAAACTAGGCATAACACGAAATAGTCCATCACTCTCGGGTGCGAGAAAGGTGGCCAAACAAGCGAATTGGATATTTATAAAAAAATGTGTTGATATAACCCTTTTAAAAAAAGTCCTTATAAATCAGTGCTTTATAAGAGTATTGGCACAAAACATAAAATCGGGTACATTTTTAATCCTGGAGATGCCATAGTACAGAGGTTTAGAATTACAAAGAAAAGAACTAATTATTTTTCTTGAAAATTTATTGTGGGCTTTGCAGCATTGTGGCTATATGTTTGTATTGACAATACATGAATATTTCTTTGGTATCAGATTAAGTCATTGTTCATTCATTACTAATTTCCAGAAACATTTTACGGCTAAGAAAGAAACAAGCTTTAAGTGATCTTTAATTTTTAACATGTCTATGAAACTATCAAAATATTCCTCTGTGATTCCAGTAAGGAGATTTCCTGTTGTTTAAAACCCTACATGAATATAACATCTAAGATTTCTTTAATGTAACTACAAATTTGTACATTACAGTATGTAGTTTAAGAGCACAATGCATCATTCATTTACTTAATGGATTTAGCTCCTTGCTGTCACACATAACCATACAGTAAAAATAAACACAATAAATATATTTTTGTCAAATAACACGGTTAAGACAAAAATGTTTAAGTAAAACAAGGTTATGTTTGCTGTTTAATTATTAATTCATAAATATATATTATGAAATACAGTTAAGGGGCTTGCAGCTTGCTATTTAGGTTTGTTGGCTAGTTTGCTTGTGTGAGTTTAATGGCTGGAAGGGTGGTAGCATCATGATGGGGGTAATGCTGCTGGAGAATGATGCATTCCACCAAATAGACATCATTAGCAAATATAGAGTCTCATCACTTAAATAAGAAATAGTAACCCTAACCCCTTTCTCATGTTGAATGTACCAAAATTCCAGCAAACGTGTGAGAAACATGTGAAAGTATCATCAAAAATGTACGATCCAAGTTGTACATATAAAGCAGTGTTAAAAATTATTAAAGTGCATTTTAATTTATTTATCTGAGGAAAGTTAATAAAGCTCTTCTAAATACTCTTGTTTCTGGTATGTCTTTTTGTCTTGTAACGCTCCAGACCCTGAGTAGAATTGTGCCCCTCTGTAGTGCGGAGGAATACAGTGAGCAGTAGAGCGGTGATTCGCCTCGTCTCCCCGCCTTCAGCTAGCAGCAGCAGCGCTCAGTGGCAGCCTTCCATTTCCTCTATCCTCAACCGCCGGCAAGCTAACAGCCAAAACTCCCACAGAAATGGTGAGTATTTTACTCAGTCGCACGTTTTAAATGCGTACGACCTGAAATTAAAACGTTTTGCGTTGACTTGGATCTCCGTTGTGGGTCCCAGAGGGTCGTTGTTACACCACCCCCGGTTCGTCCACGGCGCGACACGGGGTGGACCGACTTGACAGCCGTTGAAGCTGCGGGCTGTATTAAAAGCTCCTCGATGTGGAATTACCGCGCATTGGTTCTGTTTTGATGTGTAAAACGCTACCATCATTTGTGGTTTGTGGCGGTTCAGTTCGGCATCTTATCTATTACCTCACCCTCTCCAATGAATGATTTTTTTTTTCCGGCATTTGACAGCCGCCTAGCGATGCATTTTTTCCCCCTGCTTGAGGAACTGTAGGAATGATTAAACTTACTGTTTATCCCTGATATTTTTATAACGTTTTGACATTTGATCACAGATAACAGGTTAATAATAGTAAGTGTATTGTGTTTTTTACGTCTATGAAGTCATATTTATGCATTCTGTCTTTAAAATTGTCAAATCAATTGATATAAACCATTGATATAAAGTTAAAAAAATGGACTTGCTTGTGTGCACAGGCGGGAAAATGCTGTGTGTGGCGATATGAGAGGAAATTAAATGTTTTAACTCGGAGGAAACCAGTTGGATGGTCAAGGTGCAAGGCTGATGAGTTTGAAGTACCCGGAGGTCAGGCGCGGTGCTTGCAGTAATGAAGCCCAGGGTTTGTCCCTCTTTCTGCCGCCCACCACATATTGATTGACTGGTGCTCCTCAGCTATTCTTAATTGTTAATTAAAAACTGTCCCCTTTATTTATATATATATATATATATATATATTATTACAAGTACAAAAAAAAAAACTAAGTCGTATTCAGATTGTTTTAAAATGTATGAACAAACAAACACAAGGGAGGTTTCAGTAGTATTAATGTGCAACACCTGGTCCAATTCAGTCCACACCAATTCAAAGGGCAACACATTCTACTTTTGATTCATTCATCTGTGAATCTAAAACAGACTTTAGGAGAAATAGTGCTTTAAAAAAAAAACATTTCATACAATACCTGCTGTGTACATGTTCCCAGGCAGATGTCCGCATGGAAGACAAACATGCAAAGTGGCAAAAAAATGTGACTTTTCTTATGTTAGGTTATTTCCCCCCTTTCCCCCCTTTCCCTTTGGCAGCTTTGCTTTATTTGAACTCCGCATGGTAACTTTATGAAATTAATTACACGTAGACTGTTTTCAAGTCCTTGTTTTTTTTTTTTTTTTTGGTAAGTTATTTTATTGGTACATTTAAGATTCATTTTTACACCAGACTAATAAAAAAAAACATTTTTAATACAAAAATGTATGTTTGGTCTTTTAATATCTGCTCATACTGCTTTTACAGAAATGTAAAGTATAAATATATGACCTTAAGGTAATTTTACAGTTTTTAACTGCAAATAATGTTGTTTAGAATACTGGTAAATGGGTTAAGTCTATCTGATTGCATTTATACTTTGCCACAATCTGCTATCCTGAACAAGCATGTGGCGATGGTAAAGAGAAAAGACTCAGTTGTTTTTTTTTGTTTGTTTGTTTTGGGTTTTTTTTTTTAGATTCAGTTTTAATAGGAGACAAACCTCAACAAACTGAGGGTGATGAGCCTCCAGATTTGACCTACTGGGGGCTTGGAGGACAAGAAGGCACAGACGGGATCAGGGTGCATGTTTTGATGACTGCTTGGGGTAATGTGTCACAGTTTATGGCTAACTGTGACAGGGAAAAGGGAGGTTTACAAGCTGGTAGTGAGCAAAGGGTAGTTAACTCATGAAAAAATCAGGCAGCATGATATAATGTGTGTATTTTTTATTTTTTTTTTTTCAATTGATAAGCATGGTGTTGCTGTGACTCATACCGCTTTAGGCACATCCCAAAGGACCTCCCTTGTGTGAGCCTGTAGCTTACAAGCATTTCACATCAAACAATTTCTTTTGTGCCAAAATCTGGATTCTGGTGTGAACCCATTCTGGATTCTGAAATGGATCAGAGAACCGTTCCTTTTCAAAGTTTATAAGTGTGAGTCTGTGCAGGATCTTTCTGAGCCCTGGAGTGTTTGGCTTGCAGTGGAAATACGTGCAGAGTTCCAGTGTACCAAAAGCAGGAAGAGCGGATGTGATGCAAGAGGGTGTACTAAGCAGAAGAACAAGGAGCTTGAATTAGTTATGATACAAGAAGAAAGAGATGCAGGCACACAACTACATTTGAACTAAACGTGTTACCTTGCATGCAAGATAAAGGCTGAATCCCAAACACTCCCTAAGCACTAACCCTCAACAATCAAGTGTCACTCCCCATGAAGTAACGTTCGCAGCTGTGGAAGGCGCCTTGATTAAAGGTCGGGAGTATAAACGAGAAAGGGACGGCCTCAGACGGAAAATGAAGCTGTCGTTGCTATGGCACCACAGTGACACTACATGTGTAGCTGTAGATCTGTAGTGCAGGTTGACATGACATCAAACATTTGCTCTTTTTCGAGAAATAAATGTTTACAGTCAAGTCAAACTATTTTTTTTTTTTATTTATTTTTTTTAAAAAGGGCCTTCCCTTTAGGGATTAATGACGGGGGGGGGGGGGGGGGGGGGGGGGGGGGGGGGGGGGGGGGGGGGGGGGGGGGGGGGGGGGGGGGGGGG
>JAUZNJ010028988.1:0-15698 GCA_034780135.1 Jordanella pulchra | reverse complement strand
CTGTTAAACTTTTTCCCGTTGTCCCGTGTGGTGTTCTGCATGTGGGTTAGAGCCCTTAAGCCCACCATGACAAATACATTCTGGTACTTGAAAAAATGCAAATAAACCTTTTAAGGCAACACTAAAAAAAACAACAAATCTGAAAAAAAGATGAATGTATTTCTCCCAAATGCGTCTACATACAGCAGCAATGAAATTGAAATGCATGAAGAAATGAACCAAAACCCCCATAGAAGCTAAAGTGATTCAAATTAGGAATGGCATCCCGTTATACAAACACCATCCAAACTCAATTCATAGTTGAATTGTTAGTGGCTTCCTGATATGTAGTAAAATACACCACTAAACACACCATATCCTCCTGAAAAGGCAATCATTATTTCACATCTTGAGCCCCTTATATTTAATAGCTTCAGGGTGGTGAAATTTAAGTCCATCTGGGGCTAAAAGGTACAAATTTCAGCCTAAATTCTGATCCGTAAATCATTCCTAATCTCAACCATAATGAGAAAAAGGTGCTGACTTAGAAGTAAGAATGTTTTTTAAAACCTAAATGAATTATAATAAAAGACTAGGATTATTAAGGATCAAAGCATTTACATGGATATAATTAGGTGCCAGAAAACATCCTTATTAAATGCAAAGTAAAAACTGGACATGTTAAAGTCTTCCTTAGCAGAAATTTTCCTAATGGGGCCATTAATGTAAAGTGTGCAGCAATTGTAGAAAACTATCAAAAAAGAATTTCACATATTCAAAGAAATTAAAGCATTAAAGAAATTAAAATTAAAGAAATTAAGGCTACATTTACTACGCAAGACTCCACTACAGAAGAAAAAGGGCATTAAGGCTTGTTGAACCTTACAAAATGATCATTTTAGCTTACATGAAACCACCAAATATGTGTACAAATATAACACAAAACCATTAAATAAATATATAATAGGAATTATTTGACAATAAAAAATTTTCTTATTTAGTAGGCTACAAATTTTCTTCCAACATAACTTCTTTTTAAAGGGGGAGAAAAGAAGCTGTATAATAATCCACAGCTTAAGTCGATACCTGTCAATCAAGAGGCTCGCACACCTTTGGTATTCTAACATAGGGGTAGCGATGAATGCTGACCGTAAGCTCCACCCATCGCTGTAAAGCTGTTCTCATTTGCTGCAACCTTTCGTCATTCATTTTCTGAAATGTCACTGTGTTTTACCAAGCCTATTTTTCTACTCCTGCTCCTTTGTATGTCTTTGTTCAGGTCTAGATAAGTACTAAAATTACTGATTGTAACACAGGTGATTTAGATGCACGAGCAAACACATTTTACTATCTAAATATCCAATATAATGTTGAAATGAGGAAATGTCCTCTGCAGCTCACAAACAGCCATTAAACTGCAGCCATGTTTTAGCATTCTGCAGCTGCAACTGTTGAAATGTCTGAGATGGGGCTCGTCTTCACAAATAAACAGGAACACATCATCATTAGAGTATGCAAATATTCCCACGAGTTAATGATGAGCTACAATAAATGAGTCCAACTTCTTTCAATACTCACAAAATGATCTGGGAATTACAATGTCGGACTTATAAAATAAGGGCTATAAAACATGTTATACCTTCATTGCCAAATATCATTATCCAAAGGCTTATTTCGCCACAATGGACGATATCAGCGCCAATTTTCCAACTACGTAAATCTTCACTCCCCGCAAGGAACGTATCACCTAACATCAGTTCGGCTCCAAACTTACTAAAACACTGTTAAACTCTTTCCACCTGGGACCCTTTAAAAAGTGTTTCCTCCCTCACCCCAGGGTCTAAGCATATCATGCTCACTTGTCATGCACACCTGGATGTCCTGGAACACATTATAGCTCATAACCCAACATTTCAGACACTACGATCAAGATCAAAGCTTTGAGCAAAACGCTTTTAAACTCTGACTGAACAGGAGAAATAAAACACTCATCTAGAACATGATGAGGTCAATAAGAGTCAGAAATTGGAGGATGGTGGACAAAAAACAGTCCACAGTAATATAGCTGTCAGCTAATATTCAAATGAATCTCTTCAATAGAACATAGAGACAATTAAGGAGGCCACAGAAAATAATAAGATGCATGTAGTTCCTTATGCTCCATGTTAAAGGAGCCTGTGGTGAACTGGCAGCATAACCTGTCCTCTTACAAATGCAATAAATCTAACCTCAAAATTATGCTAAATATTAAAAGAGGAGGAAGAACAAACAGAATCTTGAAATATAGAAAAACCTTTTTAAAAGCAAAACTTTCATCATAAAATAAATACTTTCAATTTGTCTATATAATATTAAGTATTAAAATACCTAAATAAATACATTTGGCTCTTTAAAAAAATGTAGAATTTAAACTCGGTACATTTGAGAAAATTATTTTTTGGAAAGTTGTTTTCAGACAACAGATTCTTGACTTTTAAACAGTGGTTAAGCTTTATCATATTGTGTAAACAAAAAGAGTTTCTTTGTACCATTCCAAACATTTTTTACAGATAAAATCGTCTTTGATTCTATTTTGTTTACTCTATATTTTAAATAGCTTATTTTATCTATAAATTTTAATTCTATTCCTTTTTAAAACGTTAATTACATCCAACTTTGCTAAAATTAAGTCTTGCTCAATCATTAAACGAATTCAGTAATTGACAATGTTTGTATACATAATGACTATTGACAAGGAGTGTATACATACATAAATGTGTACCGATAAGAGACTAGACCAGGACAAACGTATTATTTTTTGCACAATACTTTTAGGAGTGTTAGCAAGAAGATGACAAATCAAGATACTGATGGCAAACATGCTGGACCAAATATTAAAAAGCAAACAAACACAAAATACCAAGGATATTAGTAGTAATTGATTATGAAAGCCTTATTGTTTATTTAATAAATATTTTCAATTTTTTTCACCCTGTAGCATCAGATCTTTAAGACCTTTACACCATCAGTGTTGTATTTCTTTTCTGAAAACCTAATCTAAAACATCAGACACATATAGTAAACAGATAATGCACAATAAATTGCACGAAAAGTCCACTTTATCACCATTAATACAAACTACAAAGCATTTAATCAAAACTATTTATACTTATATTTTTGTCCAGAATGTTAAATGAAAATTAGTTTTAAAAATGTGAATATTAAGACAATTATTTCTCAGAAACACATGAAGAAGCTCATTGAAGTGGATTACAGAGGCAGGTAAAGAAAAGTTGTATGACAAACCTCAAATAATGATCCTACTTTCCAAACAAATGGGTTTAACTGTGGTTTTCAAACTACTACTACGATCTTGTGCGAAGTTTTTGTAGATAAGTTTTAGACTTTGATTAATCAAATGCTTTTCTGTTTTAATGCTTCAAAATGCAAGAAAAGAAGAATGCTGCAGAAAACCTCTGCCTTGAATAACTAACAAACAATCAGGATCTCAATGATTCCAGAAAAACACAGAAAAAAAAAACAACCTAACAATGGGCTAGATTGTGCCTCAGTGGTAAAGTGGTCTGGGAAACTCTTCGGCCTGGATGGGAGGTCTTCTCAAGAGAGCAAGGGACTTTCTCATTTCATTTCTCTCCAATGGCAGGCTGAAATTATTCTAAAATGTCCTTTTCACCCCAAGTTCAGCAAGAATGGAAATGAGCCATTGAGAGACGAAGGGAGCAAAGGTGAAAAAGGAAAGATGTGAAAGTAAGTAGCAGAAACTGGTGCCATGAAGGCTCAGTTTAAACATCTGCACTCTAAGTACAATAAGACTAGTTAGTCATTTAAATAAAATACCTCTAATAAACATTTCTTATTGGTTCTTCTGTTCTAATATGGGGTACGGCCACGATAAACTGAATAACGACGTCTGGATAATTAGAATGGATCAGGAATATATTCTACATTTAGCTGTAGTTTAGTTTAATCACTTTCTTTAAAAGGAAAAATCTAGTATATATGAGACTAATAAACATGGAAGCAAGACTAGCTGATCAGTTTTAACAGCTGATTAGTCATTTTAAAAAGCACTACATGACAACAAATGACACGTTTTTAGGTTAAGCCACTTTTAACAAGGAGTAAATTTTAATTATAGATGATAATTGGCCATCTGCAGCATCCTAATAGATGCCATGAGCTAATCCCGAATTTAGCCTCAAAGTATAAAATTTATCAGGTGAAAGACATTTGCTTTGGCTCCAAACTGCCATGTTTATATATAAAATCTCTTGAGTTTCTCTGCTTAAATGGACACGTCTTTAACTTCAAATCTTCAAACTCAAATCTAAACTGAACACTGCTCTCTCTTTGCCTAAACTGCCTAGTGATCAGAACTTCCAAAATAATGTTAAAAAAAAAACCAAAACCCTACAGGACAAATTTTACTTTGCAAATACAAAAAAACTCTGCATCAATTCCACTTTCTTCACTGTTTCTTTCTTGATAAAAATTCTTGTTAAATAATTTCAAGAAAAAGCCTTTGAAATAGGCATATTTTATTATATTTTCGTTTTTTTCAGGCAAGTTCTGCATCTTTTAAAATCTGTCAACTCTTGACCTTTGTCTGACTTTGTCGTTTTGTTCCCTCTTTTTCTCTGCATTGCTATGTACTGAAGACAATAACGTGTGTGTTTGACACAAAGAACGTGCAAATGGGTCATGAATGAGGCACACATGGGGCATAACCTGCTAATGTAAGCCATACACAAACTCTGATGGCCATCATCTGACCCCAGAATAATTGAAATAAAACAGTGCAGGACACACACACTGCTCATTATCTAGATGGGCATGCACATTCTTGGTCACAGGGGTTATTTAAAACAAATATACATTTATATAAACAACTTTTTAAAATTTTTGTGGTTAAAAAAACAAATTACGATCTTAAATGCCCAAAAAGATTTTTCATGTCTCATCAGTTTCGTCTTTGCAGATTGGTTTGTAGAGTCTGTATGATATCTATGACTGAAAATATAAAATACAGGAAGTAAACGTATAACTATATCAGCTTATCCCATACTTAGTTCTAAATAAACTACTTCAAATGCCTTGAAATGTTTCTGCTAATCTTAAAGGCAAAGAATGAAGAGGCTCTAACTCAGCGGGCTCTTTTGTTCCAGGATAATGAATGCTCTCAGAGCCAACAGAATAAAGAGGGAGAAGTCTGGGAAAATGGTAGAAAACGGGGAGATGATGGGGAAAAGGTAGAGAGGTAGTTTTATGAAAAGACAAAGAGAGGAGACTGTGGGAGATTTCATGTGAAGGGTCACAGCATTGTTCCCTTTCCTTTCATATTTATCAAGAAAATCTACATCTCTTAACTTTTAGGCAGAAAATAAAACCTTTTGGCAATGAGGGATGTTGGTGGTCCCCATTAAGGAACACATAAAAAGGAGATTTCAGAATATTTAATGCTATTGAGTAAAAATACTGGAACAAAACTGCTAATTTTACAATAGTAAATATATAGAAAGATGATCCACTAAAAATGGATTTAATACAGCTTTTGTTAGGTTATCATATTTCAAGAGGAATGCATTACAATTCTCTGAGCCTTCATAGTATCACCTGTTAAAGAGTTTAGTGACAAAAGACATAAAGCGCAGGAAGGTTGGAGAAGTCATTGTAAGGATAGAAAGGAAAGAGGGTGAAGGTAAAGTGTTGGTTTGTCACACCCAACATCATCAACATAATATCCAATGATAATATTGTAGTGTAATACCATACAATATTGGACAATATTGTCAGAACATCACACTTATCATTGGTCACACCACTAATGCTCACAGGGACACCAACAAAATCAAAACATGCTAAAAAAAAACTGGTTCACACGTTGTCATGATTTTATAATTGTCGCCTCATTTTCAAAATCCCACAAATAAAACACAGCAGACCCGACACAAGCTGATCGCACCGCAAACAGTTACACATTTTAGTATCAAAAAAGCGTCCAGAGCCTCAACTTGGACACTTGTGTGCATTGAAGTCAGCCGTGCATCGAGGGAGCGTCATAAATGAATTGGATACAGATAATCTTACTAATCAGGGAGGATATTTATTTACCTGTCTGGTGACACAGCTGAGGCAACACACTGCTCTGTTCAGTTCATTGATTATTATGTTACCCTTTTAAAGTACTGATAACATAAAAATGGTCCCCACACAGTTAAGTGCTTTAAGCAAAGGAATGTATATAAATAAACCAAACTACCTTCAAAACTTTCAAAATACTTTTTCATATTAAAATTTCTGTAACAACATTTTGCTAATTCGTCCTTTAAATGTTTAGCATCAGGTTCCTTTATTCAAACCATTTTTTAATTGTATATTAAGGCACTTATTTTAAAACCTCTATGAGACACTGAGATGACGTCAGTCTTTTTTTCTCCAGAATGTGAGTTGAGTAATAAAAACGGGAACCGTTTTATGGGGAAGCAAAATATTCCGTTTAACCTGAAACAGGCCACCTATCTATTTCAAGCAGTGACATTTGCTGACAGTTTATGTGGTGAAGCATTTGTGCTTTAGGCAGGGAAACCTCATCCACTGCAGGGTCATGTTTTAATTTTAGAGCCATCAAAACCTTGTCTCCCAGAGACACACGCACTCACAGGCAAGGACCGATTCACACGTACTCACTCAATCTACTCAATACTCAAGTTAAATGATGTTTGGTCAAACATACAGTATCTGATTAAGTAGCCCAATAGCTATTTGAGGAAAATAATAGAAATGCTTTATAAAGCAAGTATGAAACATAGACCTTGGAGGCAGCCATTAAATACACAGGTATACATGTGGACACTAGGTACATCTTTGGCCTTTGGGCTATTTCTACCTTAGTCAGGTGGAAAAACAATATTTTCATGGTGTCAGCAGCCTGGATGTGGTTACAAAATATGATTTACCTCTGTGCCTGTTTGGATTATGCAATAATTCATATTTTAACAAAGAGAAGACAAGAGAAGCATCATGATAATTAGGTTTATTTCCCCCTTCACTGCAATTACAAGCAGCTACTGTTAGAAATGTTTCTACCAGTTTGAACATCTGAGGCCTGAAAACACAAACCTGTTTTTCAAAGGATGACTACTTTCTTTTCTTTTTAGTATCTGTCAGCATTCATTTTAGTCTGGTCACATATCTTCAGTTAACAATTTTGATTTGATACTGACTTGGCCATTCATTCATTTTGGCTGTAGGTTTGGCCCTGCTGTCCTGTTGGGTGTAAACCTCAATCTCACTTTCAAATCCTTTGTAGCCTCTAACAGGTTTTCTTCCAAGATTTCCCCGAATTTAGCTGCATCGGTTTATGTTTTCCAAACTGTCCTAGCTCAGAGAAGCTTCCCCACAAAGCAGGGTGCTGCCGGTTCAGAAAAAGTGCATCGACTTCTTCTGGTTGGCTTTTGCTTTTCTTTATGTTACTCCAATACAAAGGGGTAGATTTATGGATGGTCCAACTGATTGATGTCCAGTTGACTGAGCTACAGTTCTCTGCAGCTCCTCCCGAGAAAGCTTTCCACTCCGGAATGATTCTTAGATCAATGCTCTTTAGCTAGAAGCAGTCAGTTAAGGGCAGAGTCAATGAGTCGAAGCAAGCAGCTGGTTTTCCTTAGATAGAAAACTTTGAACAAATCTGACTCTATGATCTGGCTGAATTATCTCTGTAAAGAGCCTTGAGATGACATGTGTTGTGAATAGGCGCTATATAAATAAATGGACTTCAAAACATTGAATAGCCAGCTGTATCATGGAAGGCAATATTTAGATGTTGAAAATATGTTCGTTTCCAAGAAAAAGGAACATGAAATTAACTAATTAAATTAACTGTTATAATGAAGAATAAGTTTACCATTAATTTATTATAAATGTCAGTCTGAGTGATGTTTACATTTTGGAATATGGTTTTATAATGTAAACCTCTTTATGTCTTGTCTATTTCTTGATCTTCATCATGGTATTTGTCCTTACAGGTCTGTATGCACAGGTTGAATTGAATATTTAGTTAACGCTCTTTGCCTTCATGTTGGTGTGAAGAAAAAAAAAAAAAGGCCAGCGCTTGCAAAAACCGTCTAGCAGCAGAAACACTAAGGCTGTAAACTGCTGTCCTGTTTTCTGTTTTAGGTGTCAGATCAATATCAAGATTTTATCTTTTAAATGAACTATTTTATATACATTCATGGAGAAGGTCTGTCTTCAGATCTGCATCATAAACCAAGTGACGACACATAAGTTTGGATTTCTGAGGAGCATGTAGAAATAGCAGCTCAAGTTCCTGAGTGGAAACAGAAACGCAGGATGTAAAGTATGCCAGTGTGTGCAAATGTTTCCAATTTCTCCAGATACCAAAGCCAGACCTCAAAACTATCACTACTGCTCTCACCCTCATCTGCCAAAGTCATCGACCAAGCACAGACACCCTCCCTCTTTATCTTAGACACATACACAGACACAAACGCTGACAAAAAGAGGTGTGAAGCACCCATCCTGCACCATTTTAACAAGGTTGGGAACCTGGCAATAAACTTTTTAATGTTCGTAAGTTCTGTTCTTCAGCCCAACCTGCCAACTCACTCTTACTGACAGACACAAACAACGACGAACATCTGTTAGTCTGCAGAGGTGTTAAAGCAAGTATGACAAAGTGAAAAGAGGGTGGCAACAGAAACACTTCTTTCTATCTGTTGAAGTCCCCTTCCTTGCATGCTGTGTGTCTACAATACAGTAGCTTCAAGAGTGTAAGGGGACATTTTTGAAGCATTACTGCATTTGGCTTAAAAATTGCAAAAGAAAACAAAAAAACATAGGAAATGTGTCACAATGCAAGATATTCTGAGGGGTGAGGAGCAAACGTTGGAGAACCGAGGGGTTAAAGTGGTGCTGGAGCAACAAACAAATATCTGAGAATTAGCAAATTGGAGTTAGAAAATGCTAAACAGAGACTGAATGCTGGTTTTCTAACTTTAGACTGGGGCCATCCATTAATAGGGGACGTTTTCGAATAGCAATCGAAAAATAATAATAACTGGGACTAATAAAGTTCAAAACCAGTTAAACTAGATGAAAAACCCTGAAATATAAAAGGATAGCATGGAATTGATGCAAAATAAGACTTATCAATAGATTTCCATCAATTCTACCTGTCTGGCAACTGAAAAAAGTACAGATTGACATTTCATGTTAAGAAGGAAGTCTTCAACCAAAAATAAACCTTGCATTCCCTTTTCCCTTAAGCAGAGAAACAGAGAAAAACATAAAAAAAACAAAAAAGATATAGTATTTAAAAGATAAGGATAAAATTGAGTTTGTGAAGCTTAAGAAAAAGGAGGAATTAGAATCTTACTCATCAGTGCAAAAGCATGAAGCAGGAGAATAAACCTTCTAGACGTACTGATCATCTCTGCTAGGGCAAACCATCAACATGTTTCTCATTACTGGTCACCATTTATGACTAACAGCTAATTAAGCTATTTCTTTCCTACAATACACTGAAAGGCAAACCACAATTAGGGTTTTTTTACTTGCTAAGGCAGCCATTCAAGAAGACTTTAGCAGTTAGGAGGGGATTTTAAACCAACTCTTGTGGGGGAGCAGACTTAGGAGGATCGGTTTTCCACCCTGTCTAAGTGTGTTTTCCCCAGAGCAAAGGTAAGGTGAGTTCCTATGTGAGACAAGGCCTCCAGAGACATTTGGCAAAAACAAAGTAACTGAAGATTTAATTAGAGAAAGAAAAGAAAACAGAAGAGAAATGGTTTCTGAAGCTTCTCAGATAGGGGGAGATGGTGTTGTACCTTGGTAAGGAGGCATACTGACGTTCCACCTCTTCATATCTTGGTGTCAGGCGTGGATCCGTCCCTCTTCCTGGTATCTGAAGGACAAAACAACCTCAGTATGCGGCAGTGGTCAGATTCATCTTACTAGTACAGAATCTTACATTAAAACAGACATTTTTTGGGATCTAAAACTTTAAAACTTGGAGTGAACGCATGTATGATGGAAAACCAATAATCCCCTCCTTCTCTGTGCCGGGTGTGTTTGTGATACTGTGCTGATTTAGAACCAACAAAAGCCAGTTTATAGGGATTTAGGCCCTCTGAAGTTTGTTGGGTTGGCGGAGTGTGTCTGTGTGTGGGTGTGTGTGTGTGTGTGTGTGTGTGTGTGGGGGGGGGGGGGGTTAAGAAAGGGTCTCCATCCAAGGTTAGGTTATTTCAAAATATTATGTCTCTCTCTCTCACACAAACACACCCTCAGTTTCACATGAAGAGAACTGCATCTCATCTCCATATTGAAAGAAAAAAAGGGAGAGATTAATTCAAACTGCTGACAGTTCAATCTGTCCTAGCTCCTCTTCTCACTGGTTCTCACTTTAACCCTCATCATCTTGTTTTCTCCTTTTTTTTTTTTTTTTTTTACATATTCCTGATTTTTTGCCTCTTCCTCTTGTATAAACACATTCATTCTCTGAGAGAATATTCTGGTCTGTTTAGCAAGAAGGTTTCAGCTGCCGTAGCACTTCCAAATGAAGTCCACTAAACCCCAAACATCAAAATACTTTATCTGGACATATATACTGACAAAGACAGACAAACGTTTTGGTGTTCATTAAATGTGTTTCACTTCATTTTTTTTTTAAGTAAAACCATGTTTTTACACAAAACTTATATCAACAATGTTTTGTAAAAGTAACAAGTTTCACTTACAGAACTTTGCACTGGAATATATAATCTTTGAACTCCTATTTGTGTTTTGTAATATTAAATTTCTGACTAATGTTTTCTATCAGAAACACAGAAAACATGTTTTAACTGTGAAGAGGAAGAATAGTGATCCATGGTTTTCGAAATATTGTAACAAATACAAGCCAGAAGTGTACAACATGCCTTTAGCACATAGCTAAATACTTTGTTGGGCCACCTTAGCTTTAGTTACAGCTACAAATCTTTTGGTACTATTGCTTATCTAGAAACAGGTCTGGGCTTTCATGAAGCTTCTGTTTTAAAAGATAAATAGGTATTGCTCTAAACCAATCTAATGAACCTCTGTCTGTTTTTTTTTTTTGGAATGCTGTCCTAAAAACATTAACATAAAATCGATGTGCTAAATCGCTTCCTTAGTCTAGCATATCTGTCACCACAGGTTGTAATGCATTGGCTTGTATGCAGCCCCAGGAGTGTTTCAACTCTAGATTGTTCATGCTTGACGGTCAGTGTGGCCAAATTACATCATTGTTGGCTTACTCGCCCCCCCCCCTTTGCCTGGCGTTAAAACAGAAAACCTTTTTCAAACCACGCAACTACTCAGACAGATCCATACGGTAAAAATCACAGAGAGCATACATGCAGAAATTTTGACGGCTCATTTTCTGGACAGATTGCCCGTGTGTCAGGCATAATCCTACCTTAATGCTGCCACCACCATGTAGCACCATGAAGGTAGTGTTCAGTGTTTTTTATTTTTTATCTATTTTTTTTTTTTTTTTATTATTCATTTGCTTAAAAGTCTCTAACAGGGATCCTTGTGGCTTTTTCATGGCTTTGATGGATGTTTACCATCTGGCATCTTATGTTATAACTTGACTCTGTTTTGGACTCCTCTACTCCTTTCATTTCAGAATTGTAAGATACTTTGCATTGACCAATTACAATCTATTGAAGCTTGATGTAACATAATTAAAACCTTTAAATGTGACTTTAAAACAGCATGAAAAAGAAAAAAGACAGCAAAATATATTCACGAGTACACAATATGAGGCGAGGTGTGGTGGAGACAAAAGGTTGGAGGTTTCAAAGAAAACTCAGTGCTTCTTCTTTCACAACATGCTGAGATTTCGATATCAAAGAGCAAAGCTATTTGCTCCCCCTCTTTGCCTTTCCTCGTCTATCTGTATTCAGGGGAATGATGCTGGAAGCCATATAAATCAGATTTGCTGGCCCTGCTTTCTTTTGAACACCTGTCTTTATGGCTTCAATATCTCAGGTAAAGAAACTGCGGGATATTAAGAGTGAACAGAGGTATGGAGCTCAGGAATGAAAAGGCATTAAATGGAGAAGAACGGAGGAAAGAGAGATGGAGTGAATGAGACCAGAGTAAATGACTTACAGAGGAGGAGGAGGGAAATTATAAAGTTGTCCAGGAGGAGCTAAGGGAGTAAGAGTAGATGAGAGGTGACTTATAAAACAAGAGAGTGAATGAGGTGAAGACAAGGGCGGCGGAGTGGGGAGGTGGAAATGATATTAACAGCACAATTCAAACAAGATGTTAAAGGGGGGAGCTCGAGATGGGGAATGATGAGCGGATGAAGGAGTTGCATAGTGCAGTTCAAGCTGCGAGAAAGGATGAGGTGAAGCAAAACCAGAGGCCAAAGGAAAACAAAAAGAGTGACCAAAATGAATAGAGGGAGATGGAGAAAAATGATTATTATTGGTAAAATGTTTATTTATTAAGGAAAGTACTTTGCAGTGGATTTTTTTTGACTGACCAGTTGATTTGTGAACTTGTTTTTATATGTGTTAAATTACCAAAAAACAAATTTGAATTTTCCTCTATAAATATAAACAGGTCCAAAAGTTTTGAGATGACAAAATTTATTTCAACTATAATCCATATTCACAAGCAGTTTTGTTTCCCTGAATCATTTGATTCAATTCCTACAGATTGATACAGTAATAACCAGGAAATTTTACAATAAAATGCTAAATTACAACTGAAACACAGCTAAAACACTCCTGATAATCTGCTGGTTTACTCACAATCTGCTCTTTTTTCCCCCGCTCCAAAACCTCAGCACAGCGCCGTAACCATTGGAACTACCATAATGTATGGAAAGCTACGATTCTAAGCTTTTAATATCCGTCGGAATTAGGTCGATAGCATAAACGGTCGAAGAGTTACGGTGAGTCAAAGAACGTGTGTTTTTTTCCGGCGGCAGCGCCGGAAATAAAAGGTTAAGAAACGCCTCTCATCAGCATTATGTTGCCACCACCATGTTTCATTGTTCAGAGTTTCAGCAGTGTTCAGAGAGGACTTTTTAATCTTTTTTTTTTCAAATATTCATGAGTCTTTGATAAGACTATTTAAAGCGCATGAATAATAGTTGTCCTGGCAACATATTCTCTCTGAACTGTGAATCTCTGCATCTCCTACATGAAATCTTAGGAGCTGGGAATGTTGGTTAACAACTTAATGCTTCTTTATAAATGCTCCCCAAAAATACTATGAGAATCTAACTAAACATCTAAACTCATTTCCTAATTACATGATTTATGTAAATATCAAGGTAAAAGGACCTAAATAAAAAAAACGTACCACACTTTTAAGATTTTTATAGGCAAATAAAGAGAAGACCATGTGTTTTTTTGTGTCCTTTAACTCCTCAATTCCTCCCTATTCTTTGCTGGAGCTATTAAAAAATGTAAAATACTTTCAAAATAAGTACAATTAATTGATTTTTATTTTCAAGGCAGTGTACAAAGGAACATATTTCCTTTACATGCATCCAGATATACACACACCTACCTACTGGTAGGTTTACACAACTCATTCACCACAAAATGGGAAAAAAAAGAATCCCCAAAACAAAATTATAATCTTTCTGTTTCAAGTGCAGCTACAGAAAAGCGCACACCATTCCCTCGCTCCAGGAAAACACACACTCACCTTAACACATTCCCTCTCACTCACAGAGTCCTGTGGCAGCACAGTCGTGCCCTGGTAGGGGTAATGGTCTAGTGAAAAACCATTTCACGGCATAGTGAGCAGAGGAGAGGCAGGGAGGAGAGCACAGAAATCAAGCAGAAGAGACTGATGCTGAAGGAGAGCAAGCAGAGACACAAACACACACATCTGCACACTGGCACACACACTGTAAGAAGGGCTCATCTCTCTCCTTTTAAGAGACCCTTCAATTTACTCATAAAACACACCACCCATCACTTTCAGCACTGACACACACTCAGGCATCATTCTACTGTTGCTCTCTCTCTATTTTTTCTATAGATACAATAAAATACACACATAAAAGATCCAGAGTTCAGTCCTTTTCACTTGAGCTGCTTCAAGGATATCAAAGGACCTTAGATCCACACAGATATATACTACTGCTTAAATGGGAGCACTTTGTCCAGACTATGAAGTAAGTCTTTCTTCTCTTTGTGATTCTCTTTCTGGCATCCGTTCATTGTCTCCTTCTATATCTCCCCAACCACCCATGCTAACATCTCTCCAAGTGCAGACTTAATCAATTCTCTTCATTAACCAGCCCTGCTCAAGCTAAATAAAGGGTTCTTATGAGTGCTGTGAAATCCCTTCCTTCAACTTGACTTATTTAAAATCTGTATCCTTCTTCTTTCTTATCCCTTCTCTTCTGTCGCTAAATAAATAAAGGAGCCCAGTAGCCTTTACTCAACAATCTGTTTCTTATACACCTGTAAATCTAATACATAAGCAGCACTACAATTATTGGTCCACAATGAGGATTCAGGCTTAAAAAAAAAAATTGAATTCCTGGATGACTCCCAGTCACACCGGTCACTCAGAAGTTCCCAGCGAGTGGATCCTAAGTCACTGCGCATAGCACTCTAGGTGTTATTTATGGTATTAACAGTCAGGTTAGCTATGTTACCTACTGTAAGTGACTTTGTTTACATTAGAACCTGGACCTACAGGTCGTCAAGAGTTATATTGGTTTTTTGTTTTTTTTACTACCACTGGCAGATCTTAAGATACTAAGGCATTCAACTAGAAGGAAGAAATGTGTGATGAATTGCAAATTGGAACCACAGTTTGGGAAAGACCAAATAGAAGAATATCTAAAAATAAAAACTAAGCAAAGAACAAGAGCAATACCAACACAAGCAAAATATTCTGAACAAAAAATACTGAATGAAATGTGAATGTTTCTTCTGTACCCGTTTTATTCTAGCAGTTGGTAATCTTACAGTACCATTGTCCTTTTCTCCTTCTGAAAATCAAAAAAGATTTTGCTCCTCTTCCTTTTCCCCCACTCTACCTCCCACCCTTACAAAGATCAATGAATAAAGGGTGGCTGCTAATCTTTATCAGTCGTATCTTTCTGCTCTGTCAGTACATTGGGGCCACTCAATTAAAATAGCAGTCCCTACTGTTCCTTTGTTCATGTGTCATGTCCTTCATCTGCCATGTTTGTAATGTCTATGTTTGTAGACATTTAGGAACATAAAAATGTGGTGGGACAGGGGGGCATAAAAAGATCTTAATTATTTATGCAAATAAAAAGCTTTTTGTGGAAAATAATTTTGAACATTTTGTACGGTATATTTGGATCACATGCCTGCAATATAGACAAAAGAAATAAGGTCTAAAGATGAGCCAGTTGTTGGTATTATTAGTAATAATAATTCTTCTAATTATTAATATTAACAGTTTAGACTAAAATGATTTATACACTTGATAGATCTATGTTTAAAACAATTTTATTTCTTAAAAGAAGTTTTACTTCTGTTAGAAGAAGGGGACAAGAATCTCTCAAAACATGGAGGATGCAAAACATGTAGCAGTTTCTTTGTTTTTATTTAAACAAAAGATGGCATAACATTTTTATTTCAATTATTCTCAAGACACTGAAGAATTCTTAACCAGCAACGCAATGATAAAACTTTTCTAGATTTCCAGACTTGGGTATAGGATTTTTCAAG
>JAUZNJ010028987.1:0-15700 GCA_034780135.1 Jordanella pulchra | reverse complement strand
GCGCCGCGGGGTGCGTGTGTGTGTGTGTGTGTGTGTGTGTGTGGGTGTGTGTGTGTGTGTGTGTGTGTGTGTGTGTGTGTGTGTGCACAGATAAGAGCAGCAGCTGATAACGTCTCTGCAGCCTGAATAGTTTAATCAAACGGAGGCGGAGCTCCAGCAGCAGTGATCTCCAACAATAAAAACAAAATAACAGAAAATAGTTCAGCTGAAAAGGCTGACATTCTAAAGGACGTCTGGAAGAGCGTTAAAAATACTAAAATAAATCTAAAAATATGTCAAAAATTAAAATGTCATGAATCAGAACATCTAAATGTTAATGAAGAATCAATCAGATAGAAAAAGGACAAAACATTTGATATTAAAAGTAAAATAATGCAATAAAGTTATTAATAAGACATTTGGTTTTTATGTGTTCAAAAATGGACAAACTGATCTGTTGCCTGAACTGTGAATTTTTAAACCGACTGATTTCCCAGCAAAGTTTCCTTCATACGGTGTCTCGGGTTATTCTGAGAGCTTTTATTTGTTGATGTTTCAGCCTTTAATTAAGCAGCACAGACTGTTTAATGCCGTTTATCCGTCATCCTCTCAGCTCATCTCTGAGCTTTAAGAAAACCGCAGGAATGAATCATGAACCGCACCTCTTCATCTTTCTACATTTAAAATAAATCAGAAGAAGGTTTATCTCAGGAACTTAGAGCCTGCAGCAGATTCCCACAGCTCTGATCTAATCACCCCCCCACTCCCCTCCCCCACCTGTCTTCAAACATCAGTGTGTTTGCTGAACATTTAGAGACCACCAAAGGAGCAGGCAGTGCTCCCCGAGGTGTCGCCAGGAGCAAACAGCCACCCCCCCCCCCCATCGTAGGGGACAAAGGGCCCCAGCAGGACGCAGGCTGATAGATGCATTGGCACTGAACCACTGAGGTGTCAGGCGGCTCATCAAACCATGTTTTAGTCGTTAATGGTCAAATGAAAAGGCTTGTTTAGAGATATTTTTCATTAAAAACTTACATAATTTCTCTCTAATAGAAACACAGTCAATTCTATCCACCAATCAAAACAGAAAAACCCAGAAATTATTTACTTCAGACAAGAAAAACTAAACTTAATCCATGGAAAATGTTGCCTATTTTAAAGTAGAGGGCTTCCTTAGATGACATGTAAATCCTAGTTAGCTATTGCTAACTTAGCATGCTAAACCTCCAGGGAAAAATATATAACGTTAGACTGGGATTAAACTGTCACATCATAACCTGTAAAGCAGAGGTATAACTAGTCACAATTAGCTGTGTAATAACTGTTAATTAAATCTTTAGCTTCTCTACAGACTGAGTAATTTAGCCGAACAAATTTACCATAAAATGCAACAGACACAAACTTTTATCCACTGACAATTATCACATGAAGCTAAAGGTAATATGCAGTAAAAGGTAGATATCGTCATTTGATGCAGTTTATCCTGTTCTATCGTACATTATAAACTGTAAGAATGGTTTCATATGTTTTAAAAATAGATTGGAAGAAATGTTTCTTCAGCCTGATTTTATCTTCCTTTTTATTAATACTAATAACTTTCATTTATTCTTCATAACAAAATGAATTTGTTCATTACTTTATGATTTCATTATTTTAAATACTAAAGTTGTTATTTGAGTAGCGTTTTAAACAACTCTTACTTTAGTAATTTCTACTTTAGCACAAATATACTGAAGTAATGCTACTTTAAGTACAATTTAACGGCCTTCAATCAACCACATCATTTAACCAAATGGTTTCATTGTTTAATTTTATCTGCAAACTTTAGATGTAAACAAGTTAGCAGCTAAACACTCAAAGTGCAGCAATAATCTCAGACCTTCGCCTCTTTGTTCAGCATTTTTTTCAGTCCTTTATTTACCTGTGTGCTTTTATTTGCCTTTTTGTTGCTTATATTTGTTTTCCTGCTGACACACCTAAAGTTAATCACTTTGGTACAATAATGGTTCTACTGTGATCATCTGTGAAGGATTTGAACATTTATCAGGGAAACATGAAGCGACTGTATTTCCAGACCTTGTTTTAAGGTCAGCTAAAGGTCAGAAAGACTAAGATAAAATAACTACCATCCATCATCTTATATGTCAGTTGCTTACTGGCATAACTCCCTGTTTGTTTTAATGACTTTATTATCATTTAACTGTGGACTCAGTTCATTGCCTCTGAGTTCTAAGCAGAGATGCTGTAAATCTACAAACAGTTGATTGATATTCATCATTTTCTAAGGTTAATATTCATAACAAAACTTCACATTTAATTTTAGTGCTTCATAGGACAGATTGTTTGTATAAACCCCCTTTAAAATGTGTACTGCTTCTTTAAAAAGCTTCATGGATGTAATTCTGTTTCTTTGACCTTTAAATTGTAGAGCTAATAAATGCTAAACAGCAGCTTTTACTGAACCGACGCAAACAGAAAATCCGGGGATGTTGAAGCCCTGAAACAAATCAATAAAGGAACCTTTTGACCTTTAAACATAAAAAAATCTGCAGCTTCAGGAGGATCTTTCTCTATTAAATCTTTAAATGAAGCTCAATGTGTGTGATTTTAGATTTCAGTTTATTTTATTTTAGCTGAGATTTGTTTCTTTATTAGCTCTGGTTTTTACATGGGATGTTTTCTGCTAATCTGAACATTAAACTGCAAACAGATCAAATAAACCGAGGAAGATTTTACTCAGTTATCCTTCATGTTTATGAAGAAAGAATATTTCTGCTGAAGGTTTAGCATTCATTGTTCCTCCATTGTTCTGTTTTACTGAATTGTGACGTTTGCTCCACAGAATGACATAAACCAAAGCATATCTTTGAAGACTCCACAGTCCTTCGGCCGCAGGATTAAACTGGCAGCAATCGGGAACATCGAGTTCTCCAGGAAAAATAAAAGCGACCGAAAAGCAGAGGGAGGAAAAAAAAGTTTCTGCTCCGACAAATAAAAACCCACATCAGACGGCGTCTCTCTCAGATCTGTGAGACGTAAACAAGACGAGCAGTGAGGGAACCTTCAGATATGATCTGTTCATCCGATTATTAAAAACCTCAGATCCTGCTGACTGATTCAAGTCTGCAGAGAGAGGATCTCTTCATCTGTTTCACAACCAAACAATAATCTACTTTACTTTGTTTCTCTGAGTCTGTTGCTGGAAGGTTGGAGCTACGTCTGTAATTTAGACTCTGAATGTTTGTGCTGCAGATAAAACAGGCAGCAAGTCTTCAAATAACTGAACTTCCGTCATGAAGACGATTAAAAGTCACCATTCTGGTTGAAACTATAAAAGATAAAATCCCATGGGCGTTTGTGTAGTGGTTGAGGCACAACCACGTATGGAGGGCTTGGTCCTCGACGCAGACATCGCTGGTTCGAATCCCGGCCAATCAACCTTTGCCGCATGTCCTTCCCGTGATTACTTTGAAAAATAGCGCAGAATAAAGGCTACTAGAGCCTAAAAAATCCCTGTCAGTTCTTTTCCCCAAGCTATTAGGAAGTTACCTTATGCTACTTGGTTGTTAGCATGCTAAACATGGTAGTCTTACAGCCCCATCCGAATACCTCAAGTCTATAAGGACACTTAAGCACGTCAGCAGTCGCCATAAGTGCTTCAGAACATCCCACAATCCGTTGTGTTATAGAAAGCATCTTGAAGAGTTTAACAAAAATACAATATTTTGTGCGTCCCCGTTGTGTAATGACATCTGTGAGGCTGAAGGCTGTCTGGGTTTACTACAACAGTCCGCAGCTCCTTTCCTGCCCTGGATAGAGTTCTTACTGGTGGCCCTGCGAAAGCTGAAGGATAGGAGCTACAATTTCAGGTATTCGGATCAAACCACGTTAGTTAGCATGTTAAATGTAGCATGGAAATTTCTAGAACATAAACATTAGCAAATGGTGACATTAGCTTAGATAATACAAAAGATTAAAGTTATCAAGCTACATCCACATGGAACCGAATACTGCATCTGCACAGAAAGGTTAAAAAAAACGATCGACCAACAAAGCTGGAGGAATCTTAATAGATTTTAATACTACTGCCCTACCAGTGAGGGGCGAGGCAACATCACAACAAAAGAAAGAGAGAAAAAATACAAACAGCAAAGAGAAAATGGCTTGTTGTTGTTTGTGTTAGTGCATGTGTGTTCAGGGAGCGACGAGTCCTTCATCACATCTGCCACTTCAAATCCTGAAACAGTCAGGTCTGTCCAGACCAAGCTGCCACCATTCAAACTGTTGCATCATAAATATTCAAACCCGGGTTTGTCTGGACTGAGCCTAAAGAGGCAACGAGCGCCATAACTCATCAGGGGCTGGAGGGCTTTAGGATGAACTCCTTGGACATAGTGACTGTGATAATGTTAGCATGCTATTAAAAATACAGTTAGCATGCTAATGCCAGAGGCCAGCGCTAGTTATGGTTTAAATAGTGGAAATTATCAAAGCACCTTTTAAATTAGTGGTTTATTTTCTCCTCAAGTTGCGAAAAAACAGGGAATAAGTAAAGGCTACATGAATATTTCTCAATTATATTTATTTTACAGATATTTTGTAAACATTCCGAGTTTTCATGGGGCAGTTTTTTTAACAATCAGGTTAAAGCTAAAACCTTTCTTTTCTCAGTTGGATCTGCATGGAGACTGGAGGTTAAATCCTAACGTCTAACCAGAAAGCAGCAGCTGAGGTCTCCAGACCGACACATTTTAATTCCATCTTCACGTTTTTAAAGCTCCAGCAGCTCATTAATCTGTCCACACGTCAGGCGTTTACCCTCCTCCAGCTCAGGGAAGCTGGCAGGTTTTCCTCCGACCCTCCTCCCTGCCTGCAGAGCTAAAATTACCCTGCATGCATCTGCTTGTTCCCGTAAAGCACCTCTGCTCGCTCAGACTCCACGCTGTCTGTAATGATACACCCCCCCTCTCTCAGAGGCCCCCCGGGGCCCTGGCTTCACTTCCTGGGTAAATCACAGAGTCTGAGGAGTAGCAGCTCCCCTGCCTCCATGTTGCTGTGACACACTTCGGCTTCCTCCCGGGTCAAAGCTGCTTCGTTTTCCGTCCGGCACCGTTCCCACCGTGACGTCTGGTCCCATCAGGGAGGAAATATTCAGAGTCGGTTTACAGTGGGGTCAGAGGTCAGCGCTGAGAGGGGGCTGGTTCCCAACTGAAGCTGAACCCTGACTGGAGCTTTTTGAACAGGAAACCATCAGTTAACTACTGGTTTAGGAACAAATAAACAGCTTGATTTGATGGATCGAATGTTTTTCTGTGTGAGAATTTATTGGAGGAATCTGAGGATCCAGATCAGTGAAAATAACAAACAAATGAACTGAAAAAATGTCTTCAAATATTTCCTTTATAATCAATAAAGACCTTTTTATGAAGAAGCAGAACCTCAACAAAGTGAGAGATGGTTTCCGTAGTGACGCCTACTCTGTGTTTTAGGTGACAGAAAATAAACCGCATTGTTCTAAAATCTTTCCCAACAGGCCTAGATTACAGCTGATCCAGTTATTATCATGTCAAACATGGTTTTGGAGGCCAGAGCGTTGGTGCTGTGGTCCAAACAACATGCTGCAGTGTCTGCTTTAAAGAAGTTCACAGCAAGATCTGTGTCTGTTACCAACAACATCTATAAAAGCGAGTTTTAGGTCTGAAGAAACGTTTTAGTTCCTCATAAAAGAAGCGGCGACATAGACTCCAGGGTCTGGTTGGTGTGTTTCATTACTTTATTAGACCAGAACAATTAACCAAAACCAGCCTCCAACACTGCTTTGACTGAGAGAACGCCTCATGGTTCTAGATCCGGTTCCCTAACTGACACCTGGTAGGATCAGGAACCGTCATCAGAGAGAACTGGATCTTTTCCAGTAGCAGATCGGCAGCTCTGGGTGTGAAGCCTGCGGTCCAGTTTCTCTGGGTTCTGCTGCTTCCGGCTGAGGCGTGCTGATCCTTCACAGAAAGTGCAGCTGATAAGAGAACAGACGTCTGTTCTAAGTAAACCTTCTCATCTGCAGCTGATCATATCAGAGCTCTGGGTGTTTAGTCTGAGCCACGGGGTCCTGTTCACTCAAGTGTCTGATCCAAATAAAGAGACGCGCTGGGAGTTCACTTCAGGAAGGATCGACTCTGTGGGGGGAGGGGGTTCATGGTAGGGGCCCAGATCAGAGCACACCTCCATGATGGTAGCATTCATGCAGGAATGTCCAGCAGACCTCCTTCCCAAAGCATGTCTGAGGAAGAGGATGGGGCTGAGCAGCACCATACAGAACCGCTTCATACATCCTAGAGATGCTGACAGCCGCTGCAGGTTCGGGTGATAAAAAAGCAGCTGCGTCCCTACCTCCAGGATACTTTCCTCAGTGAAGAGACGATCTGTGGAAAGTATCGGTGCTGAGGCTGAAGCTGTAATTACAACTTCCTGCGACTTTATCGCCTCATGATGAAGGTTTGATCCAGATGCTTAATAACAACCTCTGGGTGGAAGCTGACGAGCTCCAACACGACGAGGACACAGCGTCTGCAATGTTTCTGAGCTTCTTGCTGCTCATGTCTGCTGATGAAGCTCTCTCACATCATCTTCATCTAATAACTGATTCGAAAATCCATCCATCTGGTTTCATCTGCTTTCTTTATTACCAGGCTCGACTTTAAATTTCTACATAGAGGGAAGTAAATATAAAGAACAAAAAGAGGCGGATCAGCTGAGAGAAGAAAACCTGAACATCTGTTACAGGTTCTTCTCTGCTCTTAGAAAGACCAAGAACCCAGGAGAGGTCTGAGGTACGACATTCGTCACTGTCCCTGAATGCACCACAGGCCTTTTAATTAGCACAGAGCAACAAGAATGCAGTGCTGAAGCTTCAAAGTGATGAGTGAACAAACACAGAGCGGCAGCTTCAACACGGCCTGCAGGGAAGAAAGGAATACAGCATTTGTCCGGGGGTGGGGAGTAAATATGGACCCTGAGGACCCAGCGACAGCTTCATGCTGTGGAAGGTTGAATCCAATTTTCCTATAGATCTCAGGTTTGTTTCTAAAAAGAGGTTTGGTTGTATGTAATCAGAGGAAAGTAGATGTTTGATAACTAGAATAAGCAGCTACCACATAGATCTGATTTATACCTGAAATAAATGGGATTAAAGCCGCATCTAGACTGCATCCAGAGCTGCAGCAGGACACCATGATCCACACCAGACCTCCAGCTCTCTGGGCCACAGCGTGTTGTAGGTCTGCAGATGTTGATCTAACAGAATCAGGCTCCTGACATGGAAACCGGATCAGATATTAGTTTCTTTATGTTTGTTTTCTGGAAGCTGCTGGGATAAAGAGAATCAGAATAACTCCTGTGGACCAGAGGAACCTGGTGAGAAGTCATCAGAGCTTAGCTGTTCAGTTTGATGCAGAGAAATGAAGCAGGAGAAGATGGCGCCTCGTCCTCAGTGCTACTGACAGCAGAACCAGAGGTCTGTGCTGTCTGAGCCCTCCACTGATCTCCTGATATGGTGTCCTCCAGGTCTGAGGAGAAGAGAATCCCTGAAATGACTCCAGATGAAAAGGAGGAGGAGGAGGGAGATTTAAAGAGCAGCAACAGCAGGTCTGCTGCAGGTGAGTCAGAGTTTGGTTTTCAGACAGAGTGAGAGGTCGCCTCAGGGTGCAGGTGTTGTCTGATCTTCTGATCAGCTGATGCTAACTCAAGGAACCAAAATAATCAGCAGCTGATGAAGGACATTTCAGGAACCGGACCTCGCCCCAGAATAACCTAGAAAGCTCAGAGAACCTCAGTGCGTCTGTGCTTTTAAAGCAGAGCCGGGAAAATACACAGAGTGATGCATCACCTCCAAAGCTTCTCAATATGCATAAAAATCTTTGGCTCAGTTTTCAGGAAAATCTTCAACCATCTTCTCCCAGACAAAGCAAGCAGGTTCTGGACCGGTACTGTGCCCAAACAGAACCAGTTTAATAAGCAGAAAAAAAAAACAATCAGAGTGAAACATCCCTGAAGGTCTTTGGTCTCTTCTTTGTCTCAGCGGGTCACCCTGACCTCCAGCTGGAGCCGTCTCCTCCACTTCCACTGGAGCTTCAAGGTTACAGAGATAATCCAGAGGCCCTGAACGCCTCGTGAAGGAACGCCTCTGTCTGCAGAGCGGGATTACAGGCCTGACCGAGCTGAACCAGAACCAGCTGATTGGTACGACCTTTAAAGGTCCTTTCCAGGAGGTTTCTACATCTTCAGACGTTACAGAATGAAAAAAAAAGTTCTGCAGACTTTGATCGACTGAATCTTTAACATTTGCTGAGTTAATTCAGCAAGAAGGAGGAGATGATGAGAAGAGAGGAACCGTCTGAGGAGCCGAGACTCTCAGTAGAAGACGGAGGAACCTCTTAATATTATATTCAGGTCATAATTTATATCTTAGAAGTTTAAAAGTATTCAGACCTTTTGTTCCCACATCATCTCCCTTTTTTCATCCTGTTTTCAGAGTCTGGATCCCATAATCGGAACTTTTTGTTTGTTATTGGACTGAATTGTTCTGATTAATCTACAGCTTCTGTAGGTGGATAAAACATGATCGGGTTTGAAGTTTCTACCGTCTGCGATCTTCAGAATTTCCAGATCTCAGCAGGATCCAGAAGAAAGCAGAGTTTGGACTCTGGATAGTTGATGGAGTTCTGCTCTAAAATGGCTTCAAACTGATTCGGTTCTCAGTCCATCTTACCCAGAACCAGATGTTTTCTAAACATCCCTAGAACCATGAAATCAGTAGAACATCCACAGAACATCACTAGAACCAACAGATCAAAGCTAGAACATCACTAGAGACCAGAACCACCTCTAGAACCTAAAGTAGAATTTGCGGTCCTATGAGATGATTTGAGGTTCCTCTCCAGAAATCAGGAACGTTGTTTTAATGGTTTTCCAGCCTAGACGTTTTATCCATGTTTATAAAATGTTAGGATGCAGTTTGGATTAAAATTAGCCTCTAAAACACAGAAAAAGTACAAATTAAAAACTTAATCTAGACAACGAAAGATGAGGCGAACTTCTTTGCTTTTAATTCAAAAACGACAACAAACATACAGTGACTTTAACTAAAAGCACGACTTATATCCACATCTGGTTGTTGATGATCATCATTAACACTGAAACAAAATTCAGACCAAATAATAAACCTGAACATTTTTGGCCAAAGTATAAATCAACTGTTTCTGTTTTGGTTTTTTTAAACAGGACATCTGTCAAACTATTGATGCTTTGGATCTATAAAAAGATTCATCTATTCCTTTCAAACTGCCGTAGTTGTTTGGTTCAAATTCTCCATATTTACTTTACTGTTGAACAGCTGAAAATTAAAAAAATATAACTTTTAATCGGTGAAAATTAGGCATCACAAATTATTCTGATATATCAACAAAGACGACATAAAATAATTTTTATGATAATATCCTGTAGCTCTGGAAAACCCGATGAGATCTTGCTATTGTTCTGCAGTTACAGAGCAGTTAATAATAGCCTCTTTGACAGTGTGCTGCCAACTAGTGGCTGGAGGTTTAAGTGTTATATGAAGTTAAGGTGAGGAAACAGATGTTTCTTTATTAATATTTTTCACATTTAAGATCCATTCATCTGTACTTTGAATCAATACCAACATTTTCTAATGAATAGGGTTAATTATTTTATTACACGCCTCTTGGATACTTTAAAAGACACGTCTATGGAAAAAAGGTTTGGAGCCCAGCAGCCTGAAGCATCTCTGCATTGTTGGACCATAAAGGACGTTCTGTTCTATTCTGTTCTATATTCCATTTGGCTCGAAGGTTTTTAGAAATGTTCTGTTTTCCCTCCAGATGAAAGTCTTGAGATGTGATTCTGACGAGCTGCCGGAGCGTCACATGGAAGATTCCCGACCATCTGAGGTGGAAGTTTATCCGCTTCACCACCTAAATGACTCTTTGAAGTCTGAACATCAACTCCAAGCAGAACCTCCTCCGACCGGAGAACCAGAACACCTGATTTCATAGAACTGGGCTCATCCCAGGATTCCTGAGGCCTGAGAGTCAGGAATCTGCAGGGAGGTTCAGGTCTGAAGAGAAAATTAAAGTTTTCCTTCTCAGTTTCTCTCTCATCAGCTGCAGTAAACAGGCAGTGATTTCAGCCGCCGTCCTCCAGCTGTGCTGACCCAATAATCTCCACACATCCCAGTTTCCCACGCCGAGCTCATTCCTGAGCCACAAACAATGAGTCCAGACCAGATGACTCCCCCGTCCTCCCCCTCCCTCCCCGCTGCCCTCCGTTCGCTCTCAGATTGGTGTAATTTACAGCAGCTGGCCACTCTGCAGGAAAACAGATGACTGGTTTGGAAACATGGTTTTCCCACACAGAACCACGGTTCCTGAAGGAGTCAGAAACACAGAGAATAAACTATTGAAGGATTTTCTGTTTCAGATCCCGAAAACCAAAAAAAACCCAAACTCTTTGAGTCACAAAGTTCAAATTATGCCTCGATTAGATGGAAAATGTCCAAACATGAGCTTTGATTCAGCAGGTTTTTATTTAAATGTGTTGTTCTCACTATTTAATCTTATTGTGAATCTAATTACAATATTTACGACAAAAACAAAGTCTTTTTTCACAGCTGACATTAACACCTTGTTCGTAGTCCAGGTTCTCCTAAGGCTGATGACGCCACATCCCGAGGCCTGCCTTTTCTGCTCCCCTTTAAACCTTCATTTTACCATCAATGTCTGGAGTCTAACATCTGTTACGCTTTATTTACGTCTCTCCTTCTGTTTGCCGCTTTGGATCGCCTTGCACTTGGATGGCGCTACTTGTCTTACTGTGTTACAAACACAGTGGAAGGAGATCCGCATTAAATCAAACCTTTATTTATAACAACTTGCATTCTTTAAAAGATTACTGCTGGAAGACTTCATTCCTAAAGCTTTGAAGATACGAAGACATCTTGCTGCTAAAGACATTAAATAAACTGACAAATTGAGGAAAACTGACATTAAATTGTTCAGTTGACCCTTTTTAGGTGTTTTTTAAGCTAGAAGAGAAACAAAAAATGTAGTAAAACTGAAAGATAAACAGTGATGTTTGGTTTATATAACATTAACGTCTTTAAGGTAAAAAATCTCAGTTCACTTATTTTCTCAGTTGTGAACACCCACTGATTTCATTGCATACTCCTCTATGCTGATGACACGTCTATATCGCACTGCTGCCACGGAAACTATCATCTGATCAAAGAAAAGAAAGAGTATAAAGCGAAATAAGATATTGGATATAAAGTTCTCTAAAGTTCTCGAAAGGTTTTGTATTAACACTCTGTGCCACCCCTCCGAAAATGAACAGAAATCATCAAAACAGGTCAATTTTATCATGAAACGTGTTTTGGCCCAAAGGAAAACAGCCACAGGATTTTCAACTTCTTAAGGTGCAAAAGCTTCTACATGGACTTGACTTTAACCGTGTTAACACTTCCAATGATTTCCTTCTTCGCTGATGACACGACTCTGTTCCACTAGAACCAGAACTGTATCATGTTCTCCAAGAAAAACCAAAGCAATGTTCAGACCATGGCGGTGACTGATGTTTATTCCTACAGTCTGCAAACTTTAACACAAATAAAGTTAAAATGCAAAAAAGGAATTCAAACGTATGCTAGCTGAGGTGAAGACATTCCAATATTTTTGTACAAAACCATCCTTCATTTCACTGGTCCTGCTCTATGCTGATGATCCAGCTTTATTCTATCACAACCCAGAGAATTAAAAAGGCAAAAAACTAAATCCAATCTGTTAAATCAATGTTCAGACTTTATACTTCTACAAACATTTGTGAATTTAAATCCGTGTAGTTTTCCACTGAAACCATAAATATTCAGTCTATTCAGAAAAATAAAGATAAAAACTGTTTTGATTCAGACCATTCGGATGAATGATCGGACGCACTGAGAGCAGGAATCCAAAGTCAAACTCCTTATTTATCAACAATAATGGCCACTGAAGCGAACTCTGATGAACTGCTCCAGGCTTCAATACCAGAAAACATTTCAAGGTTTTAATAGAAACCAAAACCAAGATGGGTTCTGGTTCCAAGTAGCAGAATAACCTGTTTGATTAACTGCTTCCATAATGAGACTCAGACTTTAACACAGAATGAGGATTTAACCAATCTGCTGTTAAACTAGTGGGGTTATTTCCATCTATTCCTCCTTTCCTGTATTTCAAAATCTTGTTTTGTTTTCTCATTTCCACAAAGTGAAGGTATGTGTCTGTTTACATCACTGAGGAGTAATTATGTGATTAGAGATAAATAACTAAACCTGTTTAATGCATGCCTTAATGTATGTATAGTTATGTAGAACTATAACTGATGAAATGTTTAGTGGAGGATTTTTCCAGAAATGTCTCAGTAACTTGTTGAGTAACTGTTCGTGCTCCTGACCATCCTCCCTGCTCCTCCTCCATCCTGGGAAAAACCTCACAAATGAACCCTGGTTTTATTTCTTTCATCTAAAGTCTTTGTTTTCCTTTCATTAAGCTGCTTCTCGTGACTCTCGGCCACTTTTAAAGTATACAGGCAGAGCATTGGAGCTACAATATTAGGCTAAAGCTGAAGCTAACTGGATACCTGAACATTCCAGGTGTTCATGTGCAGCAAGAGGAAGAGCATCAGATGCTGGCTAGGAACTCGAAACGGACAGATCGTCCACTAAAGCTTGAACATGTGTGTAAATATGAGCACATTTCCCTGCTGGTTCACGGCGGTCAGTAGATGTCGACCCTTTGAACATCATCTGGTTCCGTCTCCTCTAGTCTTATTCATCCTCCCTCGGCTTGTTCCAAACTGCCTGTAACATGTTTTGGTTAAACTGCAGGTAAATCCCTCCCGGCTGTTCCTCCGAGTGTTGACTGGAGGAATCATTGAACACTGGAATAAACTGCACCTGTTCCTCCACGTTAGCTTTAACGACGACCATCGATCTTTAATTAGACGAAGACCTTTTTCTGATAGCACAGCTAAATATCCTTCCTCCAGTTGGCACCAACGCCCCTCTGAGATCCAACAAAGAGGACGCTTGTTCTGAACCGTTCTCAGGACTCCTGATCACCTTCATTATCGGGGTAGTGGACACTTCAGGGGCCCGAGGTCTGGGGCCCCAATGAATATTAAACACTCCTCATCAGGGAGGAATCTGGAGAGTCCGGATCAGTTTGGAGTCTCCACAGCTACTAGATTTACTGCCATGAAACGTCCTCACAGAACCAGGTGTTTATTGGAATCTCTAACCGGTTCAGAACTATTCCAGAACTCCTGACCCGGTTCTAGTTCCCGGTTCCCTGCTATCTTTGACGGATCAGCAGCTCCTGAACATCTTTGGTTGTTTTCTAACAGTTTTGGAAATGATCCGAGTTCTGTTCATCTTCAGAGGACGTTGCCTGACTTCCTGTGTGAGTTTTAGGATTAAGAACCAGACTGCAGGTTTTTCAGCTGCAGAGCTTCAGTCCCGATAAACCAAGTCGGCCTCCATTCCTCTCCCTCCTCCTCCTCTTCCTCCATCCATCTGCAGGTTTTCTTCTTTGTGCCTCTTTTATGTGGCCCTGGGCCCGTCTCTGCGCCATCAAGTCAGAACACGTCGCCTTCCTGCTGCGCTTCAAAGAGTCTAAACGCAGCGAGGAGCAGAGATCTGAGCTCACAGCAGGTTTGCTGGGATTAAAGACGCAGCTTTGTCCTCCTCAGAGGACCAGGCAGGTGTCCAACGTCAGGATCCACCTGAGCTTCTACATGGGCTAGTTTGGGCTGAATATACCTCTCTGAGTCGACCAACAGGTGGCGCTATGAGCTGCTTCTCTGTGGATGAATATCAATGATCAGGGTTCTCTGTGTTAAAGCAGAACCAGCTGATGGATCAAAGATTAAAACAAACTTTAAACATTTTATCTATAGTTAAACCAACATTTGGCATTTTATTTGGAAATATTTAAAATCTATTTAATATTGTTTCACTTTTTTATTTTCTTTTTTATTTTATTTATTAAATACATCATTTGTTTTAATGTGACATTTTTTATTCTAAAGTTTTTCTTCCCATATTCAGTTTCTTCTAATTAGACCAAACCTTTTTCATCTATATAATAAAGATTTCTTTATTATTTTAGCTGTTTACACAATCTCAGAAGAACAGATTTTTATCAATAAATTATTTCAATTATGGTAAAGTTTGTTTCTCTGCTGCTTCATGGAAAACTGGCCGATAATGTTTTTATTTTATGATTTATGTCGAACCCACAGCAGCTGCTTTCTCCTCCTTTCTACTGATGGTTTCTGGTGGTTTGGGTCAGAAACAGCTGAAGGTTCTGAGAAAAAACAGAAAATATCTGCAGCGTCTCAACATGAAGAGGATCAGCAGGAAAGAACCTCTTCAAGGAACAAACTGATGCTCAATAAATCAAAGTCAGAGCCGCAGAAAAGGCTCAGAGGTTCTCAGGAGGTCCGACATGAAAGGTCCAGTTTTCTGTAAAACAGAACGTCTGTCCACAGGCGAGGACAGCGATGAGGACCCGGTCCATGTGGCCCCGGGGGGCCTCTGGCTGCAGCTGATCTCAGAGCTGCTGGATGACTGCAGGCCTCAGGAATGTCCTGCTCCTTTAAAACCTTCAGCTGCAGACAAACGACCTCAGAGGTGTTTAGAAAAGAAGCACGATAACAAAGAAGGTCCTGCAGACTCATGGAGCCGAGCACCTGTTGGAGGGAAACATGGAGGAACGAATCCTTCTGATGGTGGAGCCGTCCTAACAATCCTCATCATCCTCTTCATCAGGCTGTGGTACAATAACAGTGTCCTCAGTCAGAGGATCTCTAAGACAGCTCTGAATAAACTTCCCACACGAGTTAATCTGGTAACTGGAACCAAAAACCAGTTTTAAAACGCCTAAAAAGCAGAAATTGAATCAGCTGCTGTTCGTTGACTCTCAGGAACAGCAGCCCTGCTGCTGTGGGAGGAGGCTGCAGCTCCACAGACGTCCTGCTGACGGGATGCAGCAGCTAACGGGTTAATCGACAGGTTTTAGTTCTCTTTGGGATCGATGAAGGGTTTTAGATCAAACATCAAACTAATAAACGGCGATTCTGCGTCTTTAGGTCCAAACAACCTTCAACAAATCGTCTCAGATTCTTTTACCTGAAATAAAAACCAGGAACCAACCAAGGTTCTGCTTCAATTCTGCAGGTTTAGTTCTAGTTCTAGAAGTTCTAGTTACCAGATCGGAAGACAGAATCTACTTCCTGGATTCACCTTTCACCCCATCTGACCCAAACCACCAGAACCAAGTTAAACTCCTGAACCGATTTGGACCACAGTGAACGGACTGTGGATGTTTCCACACCCAGAATCCTCCGGCTGACCATCAAACATCACATTCCTGCACATAGGATCAGTGCAGGAAAAACCAGCCGCATCGAATCAAAGAGAAAACTGACAAAAAGGAAAATCCTGAAGGAAACAAATTTAGAGCTTCAACGACCCGGAGCTTCAACGACCAGGAGCTTCAAAACAACCAGGAGCTTCAACGACCCGGAGCTTCAACAACCAGGAGCTTCAACGACCAGGAGCTTCAACAACCAGGAGCTTCAACAACCAGGAGCTTCAACGACCAGGAGCTTCAAC
>JAUZNJ010028986.1:0-15700 GCA_034780135.1 Jordanella pulchra | reverse complement strand
GGATGGATGGATGGATGGATGGATGGATGGATGGATGGATGGATGGATGGATGGATGGATGGATGGATGGACGGACTTATAGTCTAATTTTGGCAGCCTGGCTGCTAACATTTTCCAAGTAATTCTTTCTCAGCCAGAAATCAATTTGCTGTTTATAAAACCTTTGCTCAGTTTTTCAATCAGCTTTTCACAAAGAGGCTAACGAATGTTTCGTATGTTGTAGATCAACACAAAATGGTCCATAATTATTTAGTGTAAAGAAGCTGTTACAGTGTGTTTCTACTCAGTAGGTTAAGAACAAGCAGATCCAGCAGATCTCTATGCATTCAGCTAAAGATCACAGCTTTTAACATCATAAAATAACCATTTGTATTATATCATTTTCTGACACTGCTGGGTTTAAGTTCAGTGACGTTTTAATTAAAAAAGAGACATTGTCGTTATAATCCTCCCCAATAACATCCAAATTTATACATGAAAATATTAGATTGTGATTATATATATCAGTTTTGGTATTAATGTGTTTCAAATAAAAGTTGTATATATTTTTACTGCAAGAAAATACATCTTGGAAATTATGAAGAGAATTATTTTTTATTACACAATTGAGTTTTTTGTTTATCTCTGATTCAATAAAGCATTTAAAAGGTAAAAGATCATTATAATACATGTTGATTTATTTTATTTGTGTTGGTTTTTGACTTTCTTTCACATAATGTCTTTAAATACTAGACATGTGACCCCTGGGCTGTTTGCCTTCATTGTTGTGTCATTTAGTTGAACAGTCCTGGTTCAACACATAACATCTCATTTATATACTTTAAGTTTTTAATGGAAAAAATTTGAAATTTCTAGAGGTATGACAAATTTATCCTTATGTTTTAGTTTTAAGTAAGTTATTTTAAAAAGCTGTACTCCCTGTTTATTTTATAGAGAATTAAACTGATTTCCTCTCCTTTCTTCTTTTGTAGATTTTGTACACATCCTTCTTTACCAAAACCAAGCCCAAGGTAGGAACAGTTCACTCTGAAACCTTTTCAATTATCAAATGAAACTGTTATTGCAAATAATTCATGTATAAATATCTCTCCTCACAGGCTCAACAACTGGGGATCCACACTCTCTGTATGTTTTTTAACAAATGTTAAACAGTAGTTTTGAAATTCGAGACTCTGCAGAAGTTTGACACAAACTGCACGTCTGCATATGTCACAGGCCCAGCAGTCCACAGATGATTATGAATATGAACTTTGTGATCAAGACAATAGTGAGTATTGGTTCAAAAGAGAAGAAACTCTGGTGTGATATTTTGAAAAAGCAAAAAGGCATTTTTAGACCAGGGTACGCTTTGATCCCTCATGGGTTCCGCTCATAAACCTCCAGGTGGTCCTCCCCCGCCTCGTCTGCCCAAACCCGCGCCGAGAGAGTAAGCATTACTTACCCTGTAAGCACATCATTAAGGTTTACAAGATCACACATTGATCTATGGTTATATTTACAGGAGGTCACCAAAGCCGCCTATATTGCCGGTAGGAATGTGTTAATATGTTCATAACCTCATAAAGTCTTGTAGGCAAAGCTTGAATTTGTGGACTGGTGTTTGAATATAATTTTGAATAATAAGGGATGTTTTCATTTCTGATCACTAATGTTGATTTTTATTGCAGAGGCAAGATTTGAAACCGAGACAATTTGAAAGTAAGTCATTGAAATAAAAAGCATCTCCTTTCACCTCACATTAAACCATTGCTTCCAGTTTATTCACAAATAAGTAGTTCGCTAAAAATGTGCAGCATTCGTTTTTTATTCACTTCTCCTTGTTCTGATTTTGCAAATTGAAATTAAGTCCAAACATCTCTCAATGTATGTATCTTTTTATTTCTTTCTTTTTATTTCTCTTTCTCACTGTTTGCGTCACATGCTGTTTTTATTTTAATTATGTAAAGCACTTTGAAATGCCTTGATGCTGAAATGTGCTATACAAATAAAATTTGATTGATTAATTGTTTTCTAAGGTGTCTCCCTGCCTGTGATGCACTGTGAACAGAAACCGTCTCCAAAAAATTTCTCACTGGATCTAAAGAGACCAAAGTAAGCCTGGAAACACACCGTTTTATAATAAATGAAAGCCTTCAGTCATGTCTTGCTGTTTATTTACTGCACTCTGCTGCTTGCTTGTATTTCTTTTGCTACAGAATCCCTCTTCCACAGTTTACGCCACCCAGTAGGTTCTGTTCCTCACTCAGCCTGCTCACCATCATTCACACTCAGTTTATGTCTATAATCAAGTCATGCAAGTTCTTCTGTTTTGTGACCCAGGACCAGCTGAGAAAGGAAGTGTTGCTGCTGAAAACGCCTCAACAGACCAAGATAAGGTGTGACCCTCCACCTGATTTTACATAAAGAGGAATAATTCAATGTTTCAGCTAAGAAACTGATTTTATTTCAGGATGGTGACGTTTACAACAAACCCTGGTTTGCCAGCACATGTGACCGCAAGACTGCAGATGATGCTTTATTGCGATCTAATATGGTATGAATGCTATGAGGGAAACGGATGAGAATACGTGTTTGTCAGTAAAGCTGTTGAGGTTAAGCGGGAATGTTTTCTGTTTCAGGACGGTGCGTTCCTGGTGAGAAAGAGCTCTGGTCAGGATGTGCAGCAGCCCTACACATTAGTGGTATTTTACAATGGAAGAGTCTACAACATCCCAATCCGCTTCATGCCGAGCACAAGGCAGTATGCTCTGGGAAGAGAGAAGAAAGGAGAGGAGGTACAGCTTCCTCATTTGGATCGCTCACATTAAAATATGTATATTTGTACATTTGGTAATAGGAACAGGTTATTGTTGGTGAGGTACCCTGGTAAACTTCTATGGGTTAATGTCCTTTCAGGTTGTAGATATTTAAGACTGTTCAATCCTTTTGAGGAAGGAATTGTTTTAGAACAAGCTGCACAGCTGTTTGGACTAATGCTTTGCAACAAGCTGTAATGGATTGAGACTGTACCCCTCCTCTATCCTCAAACTGTAAAAAACAACAGTCAGTGTCATAATATATCTGAAAGAACTCCGTTCTCACCAACCTGTAACTTACCTGTTAACTTATTGTAATTGTAAATAGGTGGTGAGAAATGTTAGATTAAACAGAACATTGATAACTGAAAATATTTCAGTTGAATCCACGGATGAAAGTTGGGTATTTGAAAGAGGTGGAGACTTTGAGATCAGTTTGACCTCGTTGGGAGATTTTTTCGTCCATGGGAGCAGCCAGTGAACACCATGAGTGAAGCTGCTGTTATGATTCATTGGATCCATTTAATATTCTGATGCGTTTTTAATGGCGTAGAGCACCGTGAGCTGCTGCTAGTGCAGCGAATCAAACATCACTTCACCCAGGTGAAGATTACCATGACTTCTGGGTGTTGTTGAATTGCATTAGACATTTTACAAGAATTACACAAAAATGTATTAAGAATGTATAAGAAGTCCAACTCTGGATGGGAACAACAGTTCTTTTGTTAACTGAATCAGCACATCAAAATGATTTGTTCAAAAGATACATCCTCCAATTGAATGCAGTTTTGTGTTTACTTTTAAATGGTCTCCTTCAGTTAAATTGTGTTATTCAGAGCTTCACTGCATTTTCTTTTAAAGTTATGATAGGCAGGAAGCACAGCTTTAGCTTAGTTTACTAAAAACTAAAACAGGTAATAAATATAAGACAAAACGTTCAGGTTCTAACTTGAAAACGTGACTCGTACAGCTCTCCCAGATGATTCAAACAGTAGCACAGAGGGTGGATCCAGTGGCTTTTCCAATAAGTCACTCCTCTGCAGCATTTCTTTGCGTTTAGTCTACGAGGCCAGATTATGTTATTTTAGCTTGCATGCACTTCTGTAGGGGCTAGACAAATGTATAAGTATCAGCACAGAGAAACACACGGAGGAATCAGTGGCAGCTCGCATTGACATCAAATGTGAGATTCAGCATTGAAAATAAAGCTGTGAAAAAAAAATACTGAAAATTCAAATATTGAAAACACTGAAATTTAAAAGTTTGAAGATTCAAAATTCTCTCTAAAAAAGTATAGAAGTAAACAGGAACGAATTTTTAGCTGCAGCAATTTTAATGAGATGAGTTCAGTGTCACTTCCTACAGCTATGATGGGGGGGCTGAACTGAAGGCTCCTTTAGGGTCCTTTACTGATTTCACTCGATAGCTGACGTGGGCTTCTGTTCTGATCTTGAAATATAGATCGTCACTAAGCTCACTAGGAAACGAAATTTACCGGATCGTTTTATGCAGCAAGAAGATTATAACAGAATGAATAAGCTTACTGTGGTTTAGCAGCAACACTTGAATCCAACATTTATTTACTGTAAGTAGATGACAAAAGACTCATTAAAGTATTTTTATGCTTTTGAAATTAAACTAAATGACTTTTTGTATCATAAAAAATAATATTAATTTTAGAGAAATGATTAATCATTCATATAGATAGCAAGTGTGTGTACATTTTGTCATTGAACAAAGCAGGATCCTGCCTTCAAAAGACCCACCTTCAACAGTTTCAGTGGTGTTTTCTCTCTCTTTTTTATCCTCCAGTACTTCAGCAGTGTCTCCCACATCATAGAGAACCACCAGAGGAATCTCCTGGTGCTGATCGACAGTCAGAGCAACACCAAAGACGCCACCAAGCTGTGTCATCCTGTAAAGCCGTAGACGACTGCGTCAGTCAGACGACTGGTTCAGAGCTTCTGGGGTTGACGGCCTGTGTTCGTTTGCATATTTCCTTCCCATCTACAGTATGTTTCTAAAGTGTTTTCAAGTAAACACAGAGTTCAAAGTGTTTAAAATGGAACATCGCAGTAGTTATGGTTTAAAAAAACAGCCAAAACCTGCTGAAGGTCCTGATTTTTCCATGTGGGCCATAGACACTGAGGAAAGGGATGGATGTAGAGTAATACCCTGGATGCCTGTTCTCCTGGTAGGACAGTCCAGGTCTCATAGTCATTTTACTGTATAGTTTTCTGTAGATTTTTGTTCAAACACATAAAAGCATCATGGCAGTGCCTCTTCGATGCTTTACTTAGTGGGTTTGAAGTTGTTAAATTTGTAGAAAACACAGAGCTTTCTTTGATCACTCAAGCATCCCCAGGACTGGTTCTAGACAGGGGCCCACAGGGGCCATTCCCCCTTTTTACAGATTCAGACCTCAGTCATTTCCCTTACACTGAAGCTCTAATACTAAATCCATTTCTTATGATGAAATGATTGATCCCTCAGAATAATTTCATGTCCTCCTTTATTAGTGACTTAAGAAATAAATTGTACTTGTAGCTTCAGTCATACTGAGATTGAATCATGATTTTCCTTTTTATTAGGGATCTGAATCCTCCAAAGCCACCGGTGGATCTTTGGGTCTGCTGCTCACTTAATGTATTTAATTTAGAAAAAAAAATTGGTTTCATTCTTTTGTTTTGTGCCACAGTGAAAGAAAACAACTCCGACCCCATCCTGGCACCAGGAGACCTTCTTCCACAGGCTCCGTGGGTCTTTATGGTTTTGTTTGTTAAACAATAGCTTTTTGTTGTTCGCTCTTTCATTATAGGTCTTCTTTGTACATTTTATTGCTATTCTTATCGTTCTTTGATTATTTTACCCAGTTATGACCAATCTCCTTGGTTTTCTAGATGAACAAGATCACAGCACGACATTACCACTACTGTGCTTCCTTGAGTGTTTTAAAGGTTTGCATGTGTTGCACTTTTATTCAAAGAACATTTTTGTATGAATGCATGAAGTTGTGTTTTGCAGAGATTCTCTGTCTAGCCTTTACCCAAACCTTTGTTGTGGTGCTATTTTCTTTTTTACACATTGTTTTAAATTCTTCTTCAGAGAGTTTTGTCTTAGAATAGAACAGACATATTATTTATTGTCCAACAATGGGGAAATTCAGCTGTTAGTGGCAAAGCAAAATGTAAACAAAGCGTACAGTTTTTTTTTATTTTTTATCTCCCTCTAATGTTTAAGAGCATAAGACGAATGTTATTCCTGGATATTTCATAGCTTAGGCTTCCAGACTTTAAATCAACTACTGGTTCTGCAAAACACAACCTGTGTGCATCGATATATAAATAATTCTTTTAGAAAAACTTTTAAATCAAGTTTTGATATTTTCTATGGTAATTTCAGCCCTGATCTTTGCATAACTGTGAATATATCTGTGGATTCAGTGGAATATAAAACTCAACATATTATACTGAAAAACTCAGAAAATAAAAATTTTTCAAATACAAATAAAGTGTCAAAAAACTTTGATTTCATTGGACCTCGTGTTGATAATCACAGTTGGATTATTGAAGCCTAGATAAAAAATGTTCACATTAAATTTTCCTTTTTTATACACAAGAGTTTCAAATATAATTTGAGAAAATACAACAAATACATAATTTCAAAATCACAAAGTGGTTAAAATACATCATTACTTAGGAATCAGATCAATATTAGTGATTAAACTGTAACATGTGCATAACTATTTCAACTATAATGACAGAAAGTGATTTAATCAGATACTTATGAAACCATGAAGGTATTTTATCTGTATCTCTGTGATAGAACAACAAAGCTCCGTTCAAATTTGTAAAGAAAATGGATGCATCTTACTTTGCTCTGATACCTCGAAATAAAAGTTGCCTTCCACCTAAGAAGTGAAAAGAGTCCAGCTGTGTGTTATTTAAGCTTAAACTTAATCCAGAACAGCTGGATTTGAGCCATGAAGACAAAAGAACGATAAACAGGTGAGTGATACATTTATGGAGGCAATTAAATTAGGGGTAGATGAGTCAAATATATTCTAAACATTAACAGACTAAACCTTGTAGTAAAACACACGTATCTGATCTTTATCAAAAGGTGTCAAATAAAGGTTGTAATAAAGTCACGAAGGTCAAGAAGATATCTGTAAGACTGCTCTGGTCAGAGAAAACCTCCTGGTCTACTTGTAAATGGATTAACATCACCTTCTATATACCATCCCTATGCTGACTCATTCCTTGAATCATTCCTTTGGGGTAACAGTCAAATTAACAGAGACCTTTTATTGGTTGAGGATTTATAACTCTGCTAATAACTATAGTCTAAATTGCTAAATTGGTGAAAGGTGCCAATTTAGTGCCTGGGTTTTAACAGCCGGTCCAGGAGCCACTGTGAGTAAAAGGCTAAACCCCTGATATTAAGCAGGTTAGTTATAATCATTTAAGTAATCATTTATTTCTTTAACCCTCGATTTTGAATGACCTTTTACTTAGCTAAAACTTATTTAATATATTTAATTTTTTCAGGTAAAGTAGCACAACAGATTTGATTTGAACAATTCAGCCTTTTACAGCTGGGATGTCAGAATCCAGTCCTCCAGAACCAGCGTCTCACACTTCTTAGATGCGACTGCTTTAACACCTACAGTTGTGCTTGAACGTTTGCATAACCTTCCATTAAAGACAGAAAAAAGCAGCTGCCAGTAAAAAACTGACAAATTTTGACAAAAGTAATAATAAATGTGAATAATAAAAAATGGAAATTATGACAATGATTTTGAATAAATGTATATAAGTACATATATAGGGTGTGTAACATTTCAAGCATAACTAGGAATCAAGTAAATGAGTCCTTTGCTGGACTCTGGAGCTTGAGGTGATCTTTTTGATTCAAGTGTGTTGAACCAGGGAGATCTCTAAAAGCAGAATACTGACCCCTGAGGACATCCCTGCTTCACAGATTTAAATAGAGCAGAGCTTCACGTTCCAACGGAGACCTGGCCATGTCAACAGTATTTACACCCTTTAAAACTTTTGATCCTAAGCACAGCCTCCATTGCACTTTGCATTGTTTGTGGGGGTACCCTGGTACATTTGAGCTCTTTTGCTCACTTTTGTTTGGCTGCAGTCACAAACAATGTGAACTTCTGCTCTAGTTTGACTCAGACCTTAAACTCTTCAATGCGACAGATGTTTCATGGCTTTGTCCTTTAAATAATGTAAATGACTTGCATTGACTGCAGGTGTTTACTATGACTAGCAGGAAGTCAGACAAGTTTACAACCAGTTCCTTCTTTGTTCAGTTGAGGTCCAGCTGGGCAAACAGAAGCAAAGCACCACAGACTCAGGAGACTTTTTAACTCATATTTTATTTGGATTTTTTTTTATTCTCAGTCAGGAAACAATCCACTGATATTGAGGAATGACACAGTTTTGCTGCAGCAAGGGAGAGGTTGACTTTTCATCTTAACAATGATTGTAAATTTTAAATAGAAATGTTTTTCACTGTTTGACTCATTTCATCATCCAGAAACAGGGAACAAAAAACACATTTCATTCTTTGTTCAATAAGTAATGCTATCACACCCATGCAGATTTATTGCATAGTAATTACCAGGCACTTGGTGAGTATTCTCAGGTTCATTTTTCACAGTACCTATAGCAGGCCTATGTACAAGTTTATTTTTAATCACTGATGACCCTCTGGAAAAGGGGATCTTTGCATTTCCCATTTCAACTGGGGAGTGGCTACATGAGGGAAACGAGGTCACAGCTGGACACTGATTTGAGATTGTCAAAGGCTAAGGCCTGATAAGGTGAGGTAACGGGGGACAAAAACATAAATCCACCTTTTATAGTGCAATTCAATGATTAGCATCATTTCAAGTCCAAAGCAATGAAACCTCAAATCCCCAACGGAAAAAAAAATATCTCATTTGATAAATCTTTTGTTTTTGTCAAATTTGACATCAAAAAAGAATTAAAAATAGTCTCACTATCAGGGATATTAACATCCACATCATACATGCATGTAAAATATAAAGCTCTCAGTAAATAATATATTTTCTGAACAAGATTCAAAGTTTATACAAAAGAATTTAGAAATACATTGATTCCTTTGATGTCCAAAAATAATGCATAAAAGAAGCATTAAAAAGACTAAACCTAAGGAGGATAAATAAATGTTGGATAAAACAGCTTATTGTACTTTTTTTGTTTGTTTTTATACACACATTTGGTATACGAGTAACTTACAGCTCTCTGCCTCCGATAACATAAATATGACAGCTACCACACTGCATAGCCTACCCGTACGTAACCTGCTCCGAAAAACAGATGGTATGGCAAATTAACAGATTACAGTGTTTCTTTATAGAAAATACTCCACATGACAGTGTACCTAAATCAACTTAAATAAAGCCTTGGACACAACGCAAAGAAAAATGAACTGAATTGAAACAATTAATGATTAACAAAACAGTTTATATTGAGCCGTACTGGAAGAGAAACAAAAGGTAAAAGTTTACCCTGAGAATGTAAACCTTCCAGGAAGCCTCAGCAATTATAAAAATCAATCAGCAAATCATAAGACCGAATAAATGTTTTAGTTTTTCTTCCATCCAGTGTTTGACGCTTAAGACTTTTCACAGTTTGGCTTCTTCCACTCCATCAGATGCCGCTGCCGGTGGACCATCATCTCCTCCTGGCTCAGGAAGACCCTGCCGCAGAACCAGCAGGAGAACTTTGAGGAGGCTTCCCGGCTGGGGGAGGCCACGCCCACAACTTCGTACTTCTTCCTGCTCAGTCGGCGGAATTTCAGCCTCAGGGGGAACCTCTCCTGCACAGAGTTCTCCTCCTGATCTTCAATCAGGACGTTCGTCTCTGAAGCCTCGCCATTCAGAGCAGACAGAGCCATCAGAGTCCGGCGGGAGAGCAGGACTTTCCGCACCTCCCTGTACTTGTTCACGACCTCCATGATGCGGGCCACCTGTGGGATGTCGGCATCCGGGTGATTTAGCACCACGACGGGCTGGTCTCCCGCTGGACGCTTCACCGGCTGAGAGGCATTTATGGCAACTAACTTCAAGGTTCTCTGCTGGTGCTTCGGGACCTGCTGCCACCGACGTCTAGCAGCTGGTGAGGACTCGTGTTGACGTGACGGGGAGCCGCTGATGAGATCCTCTGATTCATTTCTTAACCCTTCACTGGTCTGATCACGCTGCTCTGCTGGACCTTCAAGGCAGGAATGCAACGAATGCAACGTCCCTGTAAAAGCAAAAGATTCATAAAGAGTTAAAACTCTTCTATTCTGTACCACCTTATAGTAGGCATGGATTTTAGAGTTTGGTGGGGGGAGCATCATGCTTTGCTAATAGTTGGCTCAAACTAAATGCAGGAAAATACTGGGAAAAAACTCCTTGGAGGCTAAAACAAAACAAACAAAAAAACAGTTTTAACTGGAGTTCATCATCCAGCAGAACTTTGGAGGCAGGAATGTTTTACATCAGAGGTGACCTGGTTTATCACGATATCGGCATGTTCAATTTTATTTGCACCAGGGGTAACAAATTCAACAGGGGAATCTAGAAAATTCATGGTCTGGATTAGTTTCCACTAATTATCAATGAGAATGAAGCCAGAGAAGCTGATAGAGAGATAACCTGAAATAGCCCGACCAGTCAGACCGACTTACGCCAAGTGCGCGGCGTATCAGTCTGGTCAGGAGCTGGTAGAAACAAATCCCAAAGGCGGGACTGACAGAGTCAGTAGAGAGACTGTAAAACCGTGAAGATTGCTATGGGTGTGACATGAAAACCTCTTTTTTTCTTTCAAAGAAAAGCTCCTACAGAAGCAAGTTGTTCACATTTTAACAATAGAAACAGCAACAGCGCCCTGTTGCAGCTGCAGAGACTGTTATGGTTACAGCCCGCCTTTCACACTGATTGGAGCACAGAGGGTTGAATCTTAACTGACTTCTGGCTAATTAACCAGGCTAACCCTGAAAGACTTGTAGCTGTAATGTCGACTAGATGTGCGCCTGAAAAAGTCTTAACCCACAGAACTAAAGTTCCCCTATAATAGTTTCAGAAATTTAAAATAAAGTAAATCTGCCCCCCCCCAAATATTATTGCACTTTTGGTCCATCACATAAAGCATCAATGAGGTTCTAGTCATCCGATGACAATAATTAAAAACTGTATGAATGCTTTCAGGCTGTGTAAACACCCTCATTATTCAATTGTTTTTATACTTTATTGTTTAGACTTTTCTACCTTTCATTGTCCTGCTCTTAATGTGACACATTAGTTGGGCAGCACTGCCTTACCCTCCTCACGATGAAAGGATTCAAAACCATGAGAAATGTACAGAAAAAACAACATCTGCAGGTCGGGACTGTCAATTTCTCAAACCAGTATCATGTCTACTTTAAAGGAAAAACAATTTAGCATCTTACCATGCAGAAGGACAGCAGTAGGACTCATCTTCGTTGCCACTTGAGCATCAGCACTTTGGTGGGACTTCTGGAGCTTTAGATCTTCTTTAGGCCTCCCCTCCTCAGTCACCGATGAAGCCACTGGGCTGGACCCCTCGCCATTATGGTCGGTAAAATCCTCAGACTTCTCCGGGTTTTCCTCAATCTCTTCATGTGTTGACAGAACGCATGCAAGCGGATCACATTGGTTTTCAGTCGTAACATCTTCAGGCTCTGCGTGCCGAATAGATTCACAGTTTTCACTTTTTTTAGACATGTGAAGAGACTCCGTCAGGGAAACCTCAATGCATTTTTGGTCAGCATGGTGCTTCAGTTGGACATTTTCCACCAGCTCCAAACGGTGATCTATGGCTACTTCTTCCTGAGACACCCACTGCTTCCCCTTCATCTGATTCTTCTTTATGACGATCTTTAAAGCCTCCGTTTCTGATTTTCTCTGAACTTTTCTAAATCGAGACTTTCTTCTGCATCGACGTTTTTGTATCTTCCCTTTCGTTAAGACTCTACCTACAGATGTCTTCTCTTCACTCTCGTTCATCTTTAAATCACTCGACGTGAAGATCCCCTCGACATCTGCAGGCTTTTCCAGTTCTTGCCTGTTTTCCTGGATTTCTAAATCAGTCTTTACTTCGTGGTTCTCTCTGTTTTCCTGCTTTCCAGTGCTACACGATGAGAAGTCATTGCAGGGCTTTTTTTCAGCTGGATTTTTAAAATTTAAATCAAATCCGTTTTGGCTACTTGCAAACAGTGAGCTCCCATCAGCGCTTTCAGGACAGGCGGCTTCCTTATCCACCGTTTTCAACCTTTTTGGATAAGCAGCTCCATTCTGAGCCACTGTTATCTTGTTCTTGACTGTGAGAACAGCCAGATCAGACGTGTTTGGCATGATGCCGTTTTCTGAGTTCTTCTGAGGAACGCTAGACAGAACGGATTTGAGAGCCTTGGTCCACTTCTGGTCGTCAGTTTCTCCAGCAACAGATTGCATCAAAAACTGCTGAGTCTCCTCCAATGTGGTCTGTGGATCAGACAGGTGGCAGTATTTATCCAGAAACTCTTTTCCTGGAAGAGAAATGTAGTCCTGTGTCAACCAGCACGTGTTCCTCACTGTACTTCTCGTCAGCCTCGTCTTTACTCTGGGGATCGGACTGTCTGGTTTCATCGCTAGGGAACGAGCTTGCTTCACGTCTTTCGTCTGATTACCATTCTGGCAACCATGGGACGTCTTCACATGCTTATTAATCAGCCACTTCTCAGATGCCTCAAAGCCACAGAACTGACAACATGGAGTCTGAGAGGTTGGAAGGTGATTTTTGTCCTTTTTGTGCAGTGAAGTATCAACGACCATTTCTTCAATGTTGAAATTATGTTTGTATATGTGCTCTAGAAACACCTGAAAGTCACACGTGGAGAATGCTTTGCAAGTTTCGCATGAATACGTGCCGTCGGAGCAGTGGTACATGGTCAAATGTGCAGTATACTCAGGCCATGTGCGCTGAACGTTGTCGTTGCACATGCTGCAGCTGGAAAAAGTGTCCTTGTGGCTTAGAAGATGAACCTGGAGGAAGGAGAATTCATGGGCGCTAAAGGTGCACATGTGACAGGGGAAAACTGGAAGACTCCCTCTGTGTTTTTCCACAAAGTGTCTCACCAAGTCTTTGGCTGCATATTCTGATTTGTCTTCGCATTGAGAGCAGGGGAACCTGAGGGTACTTCCTCTGTCATTTGTCAGCCGGGCTTCCTGGGGGGGCTCCTTTGATGGGGGCCAAACGTGGGTTTGCTCCCACTTCTTCGCTATCTTCTTTGGTCCACTCTTATCTTGGCTTTGCATAGCTGGGGGCTGAACAACAGTTTTCCTGAGGTGGAGCCGTCTTTGCCAGTTTCTATTCTTCTTGTTTACACGCCGTTTTGTATGGCCTGTGGAGGTGGCTGTGCAAATATCCATGTTTCTTCTGGTTTCTGTAGCAGAAAATAAAACACAGCATTACTCAAACGGGAAAACACGTTTAATTTACCAAAAAAAGATGAAGCATTTGAAAAGCAGGTTCATAATTAACAGTAAGGCCAGATAAAAAGCTGGTTACTTGTCTTTTAGAAACAAGTCCACCTATTGCTTTGCTCTGGCTTATAATGTGTGGACATAAGTCCGCCACATTACTACAAACAAGGACATTCCTCAGCTACTATATGTGAAAAACAAACAGCTATATCTCCACCCGCTGGACTCAAAATCACTTTATTAAAAATGCACCATAAACTGCTATTTTTTCTCACGGCGTGTTAAGCAAAGCAATACAAGAAAACAAGACATGCATCAAAACGACAGAGCACAAACAGCCCACGGGGGGGGATAATCCATTGTTTAGTTAAACTTAACCACAACAAAGCGATAAAGACTTGCATTATAACGCGCAGAGAAACCATAGATGTAAAGTTAGAGGAAATGTGAGCCTCTCGGTTTATATCTCAACACGCATCTGAGGTGGTTAACTGTTAGAAACGGAGCGGTTTGAATAAACGTGACGCTTAAGAGGAGCTTAAGAGGAGAAGACGAAATAACTTAGAGAACACAAAGCGCGACGATAAAGTTGCTGCAAACTATCGCCAATTCCCGCTGCGTCGAGTTATTAGTGCAGGGAAAGCTGCCGGCTGGGATAGATTCCGAATAAACGTGGAGCTGTCTCGAGTGTTTGTTTGTTTTTTCTTTACCTTTTTTTTCTTTTGTGGAGAGCTTGACAGCTCAGCGAGTGGCAGCCATGATGTTTCATCCGGGGATTACAGCCTGTTAGCTGCTAGCCTTTAGCTTCCTCCCTGCTGCTGTCCCAGGCCTGCGGCTCCACACAAACACCGATCTTTACATGTCCGAAGTCGATCCGCATTCAATGCTTTTACCCTGCGTTGCTAAAATATCCATTCCTCTTTGAATAATGACTCACTTTCACACGTCACACCCACAAAAATTAGAGTATTTTATCGGGATTTAATGTGCGACATAAAGCGATGCAAAACTGCGAGGCGGAGGAATGAACGGTTATGTTCTCTTTTTTTGAGAAACTAGTAAACGAAAGGGTGGGGCCTGCATTTCTAATCAACTTCCTTTACTTTGACACCCCCAAATAAAGTCCAGACCATACAGTCCTGTTGCAATTACAAAAAGAGTCTACCTGTGCGTAATTAATGTCAGTTTATACATGTTCAATAAATTAGAATATGCTTTCTGACGAGACTCATCGGCCAGATAAAAGTAGCCTACTTTTTAGAAATAACAACATATAAGCAAACTTTACACATTGCTGCGTTAAATATGCACTTTAGTGGTTAAATGTTATATTCTAATCTTTAAAGTAATGTTTGGGTGTGAACTCACCACAGTTAGCTGAAATAAAGACTTAAAAAAGACTTGTGTGTGTGCATAGATTATCTTTTTTTTCCTTTATTTTTTACCATCCCAAAGTGGGTGAATTCAGGAGTGCAACAGCAAAAACGGAAAAGTAAATATAAAGAGATATACATAATGGTAAAGAATATATGCATAAAGAAACATTAAGATTGTGAAGTAGACTACAGGTGAATTTCCAATGCAAGAAAAAAAATTGTGTTAAATTGTTATGCTATGAGAGGAGAAGTAGGCTAAAAAAATGTGAAGATAAAAATTACACGGTTGGAAAGATTGCACAAGAAAGTTTGTAAACAGTAGTAACAGGTGCAGAGCTAGATGGGGGGGCAATCATTGGCCACCCCTACCAAGTGACCCAATGTGGACATAATTCACAAGCAACTCCCCTCTAAAACAGAGGATGGAAGCACATTTTAAATTTCAATTGTTCATATATCCACATTAAAAAGACAACGAAAATGCAATATTTAACTGCTGTAGTCTAAACTGTAAGCTGTAGGCTCAAAATGGCAGAAACAAGCAGAAGTTGAAAGTAGAACCTGCTAAATAGTATGAAATAGAAGGGGAAAAAAAGCTTCATTTCTTTCATGAAACAAAGCAGAAACAAGCTGAAGCCAAAAGGAGAAACACTGCAGACATGTGATGAATTAGCAGAGAACAGAAAAGCTTAATGCCTGTCTGGAAAGAGAAGAATCAACTCAAAGTTGATCAATCAGAAAAGAAATTAGCATAAAAAAACTTGAAGAGAAAAAGGAGTAGCTTTAAGAATAGAGACTAAATGTTGAAGAATATGGTACTGAATGAGGAGCTCAGTGTCAAATCGTTTTAACATACAGTGTAAAAACATACAGAAAACAGTGTAATCCTAAGTCAAAGCCAAAGCCCCCAAAGCCAAGACTGAAAACTAGACAAATATGAGACAGACAGACAGACAGACAGACAGACAGACAGACAGACAGACAGACAGACAGACAGGCAGACAGGCAGGCAGGCA
>JAUZNJ010028985.1:0-15701 GCA_034780135.1 Jordanella pulchra | reverse complement strand
ACAGATAGATATATGTTTTTTGTGTGTATATTTATGCTTGTGTATGTGTATATGTGTGTGTATGTTTATGGCTCTGAGTGAGCAGCAAGTGCTTCTGTGAGCCCCGCCCACCTCTGAAGCACTGTCAGGTCAGTCTCAGCAGCTGCCTGCAGTCAGAGTAGAGAGGAGACAACTCTGCTCTCTTTTTCCAGTTAAAAATGAGTCACACATCCGCATAGTTTACACTGATACCCTCTGGATTACAAAGCAAGATGTAAATATAGTTGTAATGTAATGCTTCATTTTTTTCTCTGAAACTGCTCTAAAATAAAGCCCTCCCTTCATTTGATTCCTACACAGCCTCAGTAATATCTCAACTTATTGTGTGTTCCTCAGCAGTCCTTTGGTTAAATTTGATAATTTAACAAGATAGTATTAAATAATAATTTAATAAATATTAAAATAATGTATGCATTGTGTTTTAGTTATACATGTATTTTGAGTAGTTTTATGCCTCTCTGTCTTGTCAATATTAATAATCTTCTCTCCAACGCTGTATCAAAGCATTATGCAACTTAGGCAATAGCATCATCTCACAACTTCATGAAGTTTGAAAAGTTGGCAAAATTGAAGTCTAAAGTAGTAGGGGGTGCAACTTATGTTGGTTTTTAATGACAGTAATGTTGTTATGGTTTGGCCCTTATCTTCCAGATACATTTTGAACAGCACAACATACGTAGCAAAATCTTGGGTAATTTTTCCTTTGAGACTAATTTCTGGTTGCATTTTAGATAGGTATAGTCAAATATTTTCAGAAGAAGAATATATCACTATAAAAAAGGTGTGCCAACAGTGACCTACTTAAAGATAAAATCTTTAATTGTTTAATTACTTACACCAATATTACCAGCATGTAAAATAAATTATTAAACAGGGTTTGATAACTATTTAATACCTCCTGGCAAATTCAGGTTTTATCTTCTATAAGTTAGTTGCAAGTTGAGAGTTAAGTCTTCCATTATCTGGTTGGGTAGCAGGATCAGAGTAACTGACTCAAAGTAGCTCAACAAACTAAACAAAGACAGGCTCTGTTCTTTGTCCTTTTCTCTGCAGATTATTTTACAAAGATGAATTCTTTCTACGATGAAGAACCTCAAGGGCAACCCAGACAATCCTCTTTATCAGAATGTTGTACACCAACAGAGTGTCTTCAATCAGAGGCTCCAGAGCCGGTGAAGGACAGACTGTTACAGGGGATAATCCCTGCATAAAGCCATCAGCATTGACAACGTGTTCAATAAACCACTATATAATTTATGTATGTTTGCCTGGTGTCATTTTTAACATGTTTGAACTGAATTTTGGGAAAGAAAGAAACTGTTTGGTTTAATGAGAAATGAGTTTAATTTCAAACAGCCAAAGCTATGAATAATTTCAAACTTAACCACGTGTATTGAAAGAGCACAAACAAGATCCAGAAAATGACAATTTATTTTTCCTCAGGGGTGGGTTGGCATTGTAGGGGCTTTGGCCACTTTGCGTGTCTCTGTGCAGGTTTCAAACAACATTCACACTCAAACAAAAAAGAACTTTTTAACACAACTGAGCATGGTTAAATACGCTCAGTCCGAAAAAGGCACTTCTTTCTGGATGTCAGCTGAGGGCCACAGAGGGAGGTGCACCCCACCCCACCCCCTACCGCCCCTCACCCCTCGTGTCCAGATTTCTCCAGTCCACAATAAACTTTCATTTTGGGAAGTCGTCACACACATACATTCTTTCGCGTCATCCTGTGATTGCCAGGGAGGCTGCACAGCATTTAAACCTGCTGCTACAAATATTGACAAAACGCACGGAGATAAGACGGAAAACTAAACAGAAGAGCGCACAGGTGGAGCGTCTTTTTTATCCAGCGGTTATCTTCTTGTATGCTGCAGAGCAAAGGACACAGCAATGACAGAAAGCTGCATTTCAAGTAGTTGATTCCCGCTTTGCTCATTTTGTTTGCCCACTTTAGTATATATTTTTTCTGAGCGTTCGCTCTGTGCAGAGCTCCACAAGGAACACATGGGATGGAAAAACTTTACCTCCTCTGGACTCTGGATAATACACACTACCGGGAAAGAATGAAGTAACCGCTATGGAGCCGGAAAATGCCCCAAACTCCAAACTAAAAGCCATTGGAGTCGAGGGGTGAGTCGAAAGATAAAATCTGTTGGTTCCTTTTGTTTTAAAAGATTAAAGTTTGTTTTTGATAAATTGGTTCTTAACATGCCTGTGCCAGAACTGGGATGCGTTTTATAATGTTTTTTAATATGCGTGTAACATTGTAAAGCCTTGTTAGAGTAACTGCTGGATTAAAGTTTTGTATGCAGATATGAAGCGGAGCAGATGGGATATTTTAATAAGGTGCAGATAAACAACGTGTGGAAACAATTTTGCATGTTCTCAGCACAGTTCAGTGAAAGTCTGAGCTGTTAGGCTGAACTGCTCCACAAATTGTTTTAGAATGAACTGCCAAACGATCTGGGACTGATTTGCTGGAGATGTGCTGGAGGCGGAGACGCTCATATCCTTCTCCTTCCTCCTCTTCCTCCTCCTCCTCTCCTCTTCCTCTCCTCTCCGCTGTGCGTCTCTCTCAGCTGGCCGACCGGGTTCCCCAGAGGGAGGAGAGTTTTTTTTATTTTATTAAGGCCAAAATGTTGAATCATTCTAAACCCTTTAAACGTATAATAATAACAACAAATAAATAATAACAACAAACTGTTTTTTTCTATAACTTACGTTTAGTTTCACAAAAAACAAAACAGTTTAAAAGTCTTCGTTTTAAATTCTTGTACATCTTATAACTGAAGGCTAACCCAGATATTTCTCCGCCTCTTTGCAAAGGCTCTTAACGCTTTCCTAACACAGCTTCTAACTAAAGCAAGCAATATCACCTGCTGCAATTACCGTAATTAAATCCTAAAACTTTGTGTAAACCAAAACAGGATGCAAATGATGGTTTAAATTGTCATTCAATAAACCTAAAGGTGTTATAATTCAAGATTGTGTAGCTTACTGAATGGGAAATGATATCATGTAAAAAACAGACCTTATCTAGCTCATTTTTATAAAAAAAAAATAAAAAATAAAAAATTAAATCTAAAAGTCAAACAAAAAACTCCAAAGACAAGTTTTGATTTACAGATTAATGGCAGATTGTGCTTCTGTGTAGGGTTACAGTTCATACACCTCACACTGTATGTTTTACATAACAATCATAAATTCATTTAAAAAGTTGTACAATAGAGATCCACATGTGAAGTAAAAATGAAAATAAAAATGAACTGGGGTCAAAACTAAACACAGAACTGAAAAAAAAGTTTGGATTCAGCTGCCTTTGTGTCATTGCTGTAGAATATTTCATTGGGGTCAAACTCCAGTCCTTGAAGGCCTGTACCCTGCAATATTTCAATGTCAATGTGATTCACCACACTTGAATTATTTAACTAGGTAATAAGCAGAACTTGACTTGACTTTTCAACTACATGCTGTTTTTGCAAGTCATCATTTGATTTGAGTTGTATTGGACCAGGAACTGATCTGAAAGCTGCACGAAGCAAACCCTTAACATCTACTGTAGTTTTTAAAGCATTCTTGTTGTCGCTGAAACCCCTTGTTTGATGAAACACCGTTTTGGTGTCTACAACAGTTATTTTAGGCCATGCCTCTCTGGATTGGCGTGTATTTTGCTCCATATATTTATCAATTTAAAACCTGAACACTGGACACAATCTAACATCCAGTCGAATGGAAAATCATATCGTCTGAAGTCCTGGCACTCAGATCTTATTGAAAAGGAATGGGGCTGGGTAAACTGCACACATTTATTTGTGCTTTGCTTGTGTATCTTGACAGAGGTAGACCCCCGGGGCTTCATACATAAAAGTGTAGGAGGAATAGAGTAGTGGCAGTAGAGAGAAATCCTGAAACAGGTGGTGAAAAAAAAAGCCTGATTTATAAAACTGTGCATAGACTTGTTACTGCACTCCTTTCCTTTATAAATCCTTCTTTGCAGACAATCAAATATTAGAGAAATTGCTTAGAACACCCAATGCCTGCTTACAAATGAATATGACCCTTAAGGTTCTATTAGGAACACCATCACCACAAAAAACAAGTGAGGTTGGCTACACTTAATGCTTAAAACAAGTTAATACATCCCTCCCACCCCCCTAAAAAATAAATAGATAAAAGCACATAAAAGCCAGCCTTCCCACATAGAGTGGGCTTGGAGTTTGCTTCCAAAGTCAGTATGATTTACTATGGTTACATTTATTATTATTATAGTGGCAATAGGATCTACAGGAATCTTGAGTTGAGCCAACCAACATTACATTTTTGAGACACCTTTGTGCTGCATAAATACGTTTGTAATGAAAATACTTATAGTTTATAAAAGCAGAAGCGAGATTTACATATTGTGCCTTATAGGAATGAGTGCTTTTAAAGCTCTTTTTCCATCTGAAAATAGCTCCTCAATTCAAGTTGTGATCTGATGTGCATCAGTTTAAGCACATTTCTTGGGAATCTGAATAACATTTAGATGTGAATGTATTGGGGCCGGTTCAGGTTGTTTGGTAAATACCCAACCTGTCAATCACTGCCCACTAAAAAAACAACTCTGTTGCACAGAGGGGTTGTTAGATCTTAAACTGGCACAAGGAGGCAGGGTTCCTTAATGGCCCTCTGTGATGCTGGCCAATCTAAACCAGCTGATAAGCCATCCATCATCATCTACCAGCAAAGCAGCAGGATCTCTGAATGTAATATTTTAAATGTCTTCCATAAAAGTTAAGATGTTGTTTCCATCTCACCAAGACATCACATCAATATTTGTGCTCTGTCTAATTCAAAATGTATACAGGGTTTTAATTGGCTTTATTTCAGTAATTGTGTAGCACATACCTTGATAGTTTACAGTGAATAATTAGTCTCTCTTGAAATTCTGTCATTTTAATTAGAATTCCTGCAATTCTCTTGTTTGTTAATTAGTTAATTTCTGGAGCTAATTATAATTGTATTTAGGGGTTTCAGAATAAAGGTGGATAAATATGCATTCATAAAACATTTCTCAGAGCTAAGCATATAAAAGAAGACAGATTCCTTTAACTTCTACTCCATTATTATTAAAACATTTGTATTATTCTTTCACAATATATTCTTTACAGCTTCACTTTATTGTAAAGCATTACAGGAGTTTTCACTGCTTCAAGTTGAAAAATATAAGTACCTTTATGGTAAATTGGGAGCAAATTGACTCTTAATATTTGAAATTAAAACAAATTGTGCATGCAGTTGACATGAAGTTTAAACATACCTTGTCAAAAAATCTTTAGACCAAAATAGGAGTTTTAATAATTATAATAGACTTCCACTGCTGCCGTGATTTTTAAAAGTAAGAACATCTGAAACACTAAAATATAGACCTCCAAATGGCTTCCTGAAAAATTTTATGATAACTTTAAAGAATAGAATGAAGCTTAGTGTAAGCGTAAACATATCAACTGTATTTTTATTATTTCCAACCTTTTCTAAAATGTCTTTCCTTGTTTTTAGGCGGGCCCTGATTCTTTGGACTATAGTGTGTTGCACCTTTTCTGCGGGGCTAACACAAGCACAAGGTAAAAAAAAAACTTTGAATAAAGATAGCTAAGAATGTGATTTTAATGCTGCACATGTATGCTGTTGAATTGATTATGTCTCAGATGTGTGAAATCCATGATTTAAAAATTTTGGATGCCTCTTGAGCATTGCGTTTAAACATCCAGAAGAGGTAAAGTTGGAACTATTTTTATTAAATGGTAAAAAAACAGAGGATAAATGAAGATGGGTGTTAGAAATTTGATGAATCTGCAGGTTTCTCAGCTGTTGGACAGTTTTTTGGACATTAACAGATAATTCATTGACACTGCATGTCAAAGATGTGACATATTTAGACAAACTGTCAGTTACCTTGGTATGCTGTGTACATATGAATAAATCTTGGATTCAGTTTTACTTACATTGTTCTTAACAATAACTCCCACTTGGGACTTGCCTCTGCAAACAATATGTGTTGATGTTTACTGTGTAAAATCTATTAGAAACTGTTATAATCCTCATTCTGGGTTCATTCCTCACTTATTTTTCCCTGTAACGGTAACAATGAGCCCGGTGCTGTAATCTGAGTAATCTTCTCTTATATGGTCAAGATTACACTGCTGTTAAATCTTAAATCCTGTTTTATAGTCATTCACTATACTGAGAAGTTATTTAAAGTGAAGTTAAAACCAATGATCCAGGTAAAGAACTGGGGATGAAAGTTCTGGGGCGTAAGCACCTCCAGGAACAATAGCTGTCATTACATGGGCTTAACAGGACACAAAACATTTGTTATTTGTTATACCTGTATTGGGATAATCATGGATCAAAGTGAGAATCATCCTCCTTAGTACGTTAGACCCCCAATTTTAGCCATTGTGAAGAAATCTTTTCCTTTAACTCTAATTAGATCATGTTAAAACTATAATTCTAAATTTCACACTCCATATTGATTTGACAATTTTAATAAGTGTAAATGCAGACATTTATTTTGCTTTTAGAAAGCTAATTTTTAAAACATAAGATATACAATATCTTTTTATTGAAAGAATTGGGCCTTTTTTGCCCAGATTGGAAGCCAAACAATCTTAAAGCTTTTAAATGATATTAAATTATTTAATTCTTACAGTTAAAAAAAATGTACAAAATTTTTTAGGTCCAACTTCTAACTTCAACCTTGCATTGACCCGTTTACAGGTGTAATCTCCGCCACCTATTCCCTTAAAATTGCGGCTTTCTGTGATTGTTATGCTTTTTATGCTCAACTTAGTTCAATTCAGTTCATTTATATAGCACAATCTTACAACACATATGGTCCAAAGGTCATTTACAAAGAAAGGTATTGAGTCATAACATATAGACAAATTCCAGGTCAAGTACTTACAACTTAAATTGATCAAAGGTATCAAAACAATGCAGTGGAATTCAGTTTAATTTTTAGAATGATTAAAAGGCTTTATGTCGAGGCAAATCCAGTAAATTGTACAGTCAGTTAGCCAGTGACCTAAATGATTCATTTTGTCATTGACTTTACAGCAATTCCTCACACTGAACAGACTGTCCAAGCAGTGACAGCAGAAAAGAGAACTCCTCTTTAAAAAATAGTAACCTTCACCAGAACCTGGATCACTGGGAGAAGCCACCTGCATTGATAATTAAAAAAAAAACTGGCATAGTGTGATGATTTTGTTTGCAGGAGGAGGCATCAACAAGAGAGCAGTGGACACAGCTAATGATCAAGATAATAAGATGAGGGACAGGGAGATTATGAGTTGAAAGGTGCTAGGAGGGAACCGAGAAGAAACCTAACATCAAGGAAAGATAAACATTTTACTACATCCCAGCAAAGATCACAACAGGAGAAGATAAACATGATAATAATACAAATAAAAACATCCCTAACAGTCAAATTGAACTGATAACTGATATAGCAAACTTCAGCAGTTCTAGAAAAGGGAAAGAATTAAGGGAATATGCTAAGCAAAATGCTGGAAAACAGAAACACTAAAGACAACCAGAGCCGAAGTACTAACGATTGTGACACATGCAAACAGTAAGAGCACAGAAGCAATGATTCCAGGTTGCTTTCCATGCAAAAGAAAATCAGAACGCTAATGAAATGGGTAACCCCTTTATGAGCTTAATTTAGTTTAACTTTATTATTAAAGAGAGCATATTAGTCACAGTAAAAGCCCCCATGTCAAAGTGATTAAAGTCTTTGACTATAGTCAAAGACTTTAATCACAGGGGGCAGGGTTTAAATTCTACTTGTGTGAGAAAGGGCATTCCATGTAAAAACTTTGCCAAGTCTGAGAACAAGTTATAATGAGTTTCTGTGGTGACCCCTGAATATTGGAGCAACTGAAAAAACACAAAAATATTAGACTGTATCTCTTGGAGAGACTCAGAGTAAAACAAATGTGTATGACTTGTGTATTATCTGTAATTGGAGGACATTAAGTTGTTGGCAGTAATAACTTAGCTAACGCCTCCTTTCAGGAAACTTTCACAGCTAACCAGAACACAAGGCAATTTATAGCTTCTACAGTGTGTGCAGAATTATTAGGCAAATTAGTACTTTAATCACATCATCCTATTCATTTATGTTGTCCTACTCCAAGTTGTAAAGGCTTGAAAGCCAACTAACAAATGAGAAATCAGGTGATGTGCATTTCTGTAATGAGAAGTAGTGCAGTCTAATGGCATCAGCACCATGTATAATGTTTGCCTAATTATTAGGCAACTTCCTTTCCTTTGCCAAAATGGGTCAGAAGATAGATTTGACTCTGAAAAGTCAAAAATTGTGAGATGTCTTGCAGAGGGATGTAGTAGTCTTGAAATTGCCAAACAGGGTCGCAAGAAACGTGTTGAAAAAAAGGTGCAAAAGAACTGCTCATAAATTGAGGAAAATGCTGCCAAGATGCCATATGCTCCAGTTTTGCCGTATTTCAAAGCTGCAACGTTAGTAGTATGAAAAAGCACAAGGTGTGCAATATTCAGGGACATGGCTAAGGTAAGGCCTTTTGTCCATCCTGGGCCCTGTAGGCCAAGTCTGGGACTGCCCACACCTGCTATTAAGTACATTTCTCTTCAGAGGAAGCTTTGTAAATCCTTTATACATGACCATGCCCATGCATGCACACCATGGGAATTTGGTTCCAGGTGTTCACGGATACACACTAATACTAAATACTAAACTCCAGCTAGAGATTCATAGAACCCTGAATAATGTTGTATAATTACCATGTTTTTTTGCTGTAATGTTCTCTCTTTTTTTTCTGTGTTTCATGCAGGTGTGGAAGCTGACTCCTAGGAATAACTGTATATCTTCTGTATTGTATATTTTTGCTGTTTTGTTTTCTTTTTAACTTTTTTCATGCTCTCTTTCCTGTCTCCATCTCTTTCTCTCTGCTCTTAGTTCTTTTTCCCTCTTTCTTTCTCACCTACATATCCGTCTCTGTGTCCAGTGTATACGATTTTACCCCTTAAATAATTTTCAATAAAGTTTCATATACAAGTGGAGCCCTATGATCATAATGGTCTGCTTGTGAAAGCGAAACTGTTGGGCTACCATCTAGCTCCATCTAGCTCTGGGGCATCTATTCCCAGAGATATATTAGCAAAACAGGACACACACACAAAAAAATGCTGAGTAAGCATGTAAATATTGAATAGGAGGGGCTTTAAGGCAGACCCTTGGGACATTTCACATATAATTTGTGTCATCTCTTTGATAAAGTTAACTACTGAGACAAAAAATCTCCATGCCATGTCCTTCAGGTAGGATTGAAAAAAGTTGAGCGCTGTACGAGAACATGTGACCCAGTTTTTCAGGTGCTCTATTAAAATGGAGTATTCAACAGTCTCTGCTTTAAGGTTCAATAATAACAGTACAGTGGTTCTTCCATAGTCTTTATTTTGATGTTATCAAACACCTGGACAAAGGCAGTATCTGCACTGAGGTGAGGACAGAAGCCTGACTGGAAGACATCAGAGTGGTTGGTTATTAATAGGAAAAGTTTAACCATTGAAACAAAACCTTTTCAATAATATTGCTGATGATGGAAAGGTTTGAAATAGGCCTGTAGATCTGCAGTAGCAACTTGTTCAAGCTGCTCTCTTTCAACAGTGGTTTGATAATTGCTAGAGAGTTCTAATTTGACAAAGAGAACATCAAGTAACAATGATCTGTTCACCCCAAGTAGAAAAATCACTACTTCAACATTTGTTTAATTGAGTAATAGTAAAACATTGTTTATCCAAGAAAAAACTTAAGTAAGAGTAAAAAAAGTATATGGTAAAACGGCTACTTAAATACAAAGTACTTGGTATTGTACTTTCTTATGGTGTCAAGAAATGATGCAGTCAGACAGATTTTTTTGCAAATTCTACGATTTTAAACACTAAAATACAGAAAATGCATATAGATATTACTACAGAACAAAAAAATCATCCAAGAGAAACACTTTCTAAATCAGTTTTATTTTTTTCAACGTCTAGCTTATAAAACTAATCATCTCAGTGAGTTCTGTAGATATTTTAGGACAGGGTGAAGAACTTTTACTGATTCTACTGTTTACTGTATATTTGCCTGATCTCTGATTAGTTTAAGTTACCCATGGTGGTCAGAGTATCCGGAAGTTTTACTCAAGTGGGAGTAGGAATAGTTCACAAGACTATTACTCTAGTAAAGGATAAAAGTACTTTACAGTAAAACTACACCTAAAATAATAATAAAAAAATCTTCAAAATGTTACTTAAAATGTAACTAAGTAAATGTAACTAGCTACTAACCACCTTTGGAAACACCTAATAAAATGCTAAATCACCTTAAATTACTACTTTGATCTTAGAAGAGTATTCAAATTTCCAAAGCTCTGCTTTGTGATCTTGTTGGCTGTTTTATGTCCACCACGCTGATTTTTATTTAAACTTTCTTATTGCTTGTATTGTTTTTTAGCTGTATTTTATATTTACTGTATTTTATTTTCTTGTATTTTAATTATTTACTCTGTACAGCACCTTGTGACGCCCCTTGTCTGTGAAAGGCGCTATAGAAATAGACTTACTTACTTACTTGTTTATTAACACCAAAAAACAGAATCTATGACAAGAAACAGCATGACAACATCCAAACTTGAATTCATTCCTCATTTTCAGGTTGAGAATGCAAAGACAGTGGATTCTTGTTGAAAGCCCCGATTTTGTCCACTGTTTCTCAGGCAGCAAAAGTGTCATTACTCTCCCATGATATAAGGTTTAACAATTGACCAGAGCCTCCCTCCCTCCACCTTTGGAAATACTCATAATGAGGATCAGAAGTGCTGTTTCTAGATAGCTGCACTGAATACAGGGGAAAAGAGTTACTGAATTCTTGGGCCCAAATTAAAGCAGTTTTCCTCCATGATACATTTAGTTTCTTGCCAGGCTTGTTTGTGCATTTAGATTTTCTACACTTTGTTATTTTTGTTTTGCTCATCAGGAGGTCACCTAAAGCCTCTGGCAGCCTGCCTACCCACTCATATTAAAACATGATGTGCAGAAAGCCCTTAGAAAAGAATCAAAGTACAATTTTGCTTTTTCATACCTTATTAACAATTGAGATCAGTGCTGCACTGGAAAATTGAATGTCAATGGTCTATTTGTGTGATTTCATTTTTTCAATGTTTTCTTTCTAATGCCTTGGTTTTGAAGTCTGGCTGATCTCCTGCTGCCTCTGCAAACTGAGCAGGATTTCCCTCCTCCTAACAGGATTTGTGTCTATATTCATTTTTCCTTTGCTGAGCTTGAAATTTGTATTTAGCAAAATAATTTATTCTTGTTCAAATTTGTTTCTTAGTTATAGCAAAAAATAGTAATGAGGTCAATTTTTTGCAACTTGCGGGCTTCTTGTTGGATCCAGTGCTGAATCCTTAAGGATTTAAATAAAACAACAACAAAGGCTTTTCTTTGTTTAAAAAGCATTGTTTTGATAGTGGTGGTTATACAGAAGGGGGTTTGTGTTACCCCCCTAAAAACGTTTGGGAACCACTGCCCTAGAATGAGCTGGAGAATTTCATCATGGAGAGGAATGTCTGTGTTACCCTCCTAATTCCGTTACATACACAATTAGATTTGGGTAAACTAAAGGGGACGGATAGACGGACAGACAGACGGACGGACGGATAAAATTGTTTGTCGTATTTACATTCTTCCCAAGAGAAAATTTTTATTCAAATAAACATATGATCCAAACTGGGATTCATGGTTCATATACCTGCTTCACTATTTGATGAAAGACACATTTACATTTATGCCTGGATCTCTATATCCTTTTATAGTTTGTTTTGTTTTCCTATGTATGCTACAGTAGGTAGTTGCTTTAAGAACAGATATGTATTATTTGCAATGCAGCAGAGACAAAAGTCTGCTTCCTTTTAGCCTGAAATATGGATTTAATTAAACCCTTCCTCAAAGGTGTGAATCCAATTTAGAGCAATATGTGTTGCACACAGAGCAGCAAGGTGTGAACATTACTCACATTTTCCTCCCATGAGATGCGAGTAGCAATTAAAACCTGCGGCAAGCACTGCAGTATGTTTCTGTGAGCTCAAGCTCCTGTCAGAGGAATCATCTTTAATCAGCACATATTACTAGATAAAGAGAGAGAACATTTCTGTCTTTGCCCCTGTTCGTCTCTACAACAATACCCTCTAGGGACCTGTTCGGCTGCTGTTTTCTGAGATTGTCCTAATTAAGACTTGATGCAAGGATTACATAATATCCAGAAATCCCCTAAAGCAAATAATGATGTGTGATCCCTTATATATCTGTAGATATGAATGCTGCCTTTTTAACCAGATTCTCAATAAATGCTGTAAATTCCCAGCATTGCATCACAAAAATGTACTGTCCTTATAGATTCTGTTTTTCAAATGATTTTAGCTTATACTTTGATCAAAATCAGTGGAATGGAGTACTTATTGAAGAGTTTTGCTGAAATTGGAAATGTCTGTTTTTGTTGTCATTTTCTACTTTTTTCATATAAAAAGTACTTCCATCTGACAGATTAAATCGGGAATTAAATAACCAAGAGTACTTTTTTCGAGTCCTAGCTAAAAGATATTTACTTGTCTATCATTTTGTTGCAGATGTTGATATTCTGCGTCAGCTTGGGCTTTTTGGGCGAAGAATGGATACACCATCACCAATAGTTGCTCGCCTCATTCCCACTGGCATCATCCCCTTCAAGTCGGGTGTCATCCTCACTCCAGAGGCACACCTCCAGGTTCCTCTCCGTACTGTTATCCCTGCCAGCTTCAACAGCACCAACCTCTCCCTGATCCTAAGTGTCTCTGTTCATCGCTTCAACAATGCTTTCCTTTTCTCTGTCCTGTCTAAGAGAAAGAAGGTCCAGCTCGGTGTGCAGTTCACACCTGGGAATGTTTTAGTACATATGGGGCAAAAGAGGTCTGTGAGTTTTGACTACAATGTCTACGATGGCCGTTGGCATAATTTTGCTTTGGATGTTCGAGGACACCAGGTTTTTTTGCACACATCCTGTAATAAGAAGAGCTTACAGGTAAATCTGTCTTTCAAAATAGGTGATACCCTGGATCCAGAGGGCTCCTTCCAGCTGGGCAAAATGAACCATGATTCAGTGCCATTTGAAGGTGCAATCTGTCAATTTGACATTTATCCCTTGGCTGAGGCAGCTCACAACTATTGTGATTACATTAAGAAACACTGCAGAGAAGCTGACACGTATCGGGCTGTGTTTCCCACTATACTACCTCTATATTCAGACTTTACTCACAGAACTTCATTTTCACTGACAGAGAGGCCAAAAATGGCCAAGGAGCCATCTTTAGTTTCAAGGACTAGAAATATTCGTCCAAACGATCAGCTGCTTATGTTGAAAAAATCCCCTTTATCTGCAGAACATGCTGATGCTTCTATTTCTCCACCTGTTAATGCAGAGGCCCCACCCAAAGATGCAACTCCAACTGTTACTACATCTCTGCGAATCATGAAGACTTTAGATCTGGAACACACAGCAAAAAACAAGGAACAGAGGGAGTCATCAGATGATTCAGGGAAAATTTTATTCATAAAACCATCACTGATGAAGCCAACCCTCAAGTCCTCTGCTGTTCCCACAGATGGGACTTTTTCTCACACCTACTTCCTCCATAAAAAGGAACTGGCAACAGTAGCTCTAAGGAAACCTGAGCTGAAAGTGACAGGTGATTTTCAATCAACCACTCTCCCTGCTGTGACTTCAGCTGCAAAAGATGACTTTGAGACATTTTACTTGGAGCCGACCCACTTCTCACTGCTTGCTGGAACCCCCGGGCCAAAGGGAGAACCAGGACCACCGGTAATTGGATAAACAATCCTAGTATAAACCTGTAACAATAATCTTTGTCTCTCTGTTTGTTGTTGTGTAATCCCATTTTAATTAATGAAAAAAGTTTGTTAAAACTGTGGCAGATTAAGTGTTGACTTGGATAAATTTAGTCCAGGTCCCTGTGTACAGTCTACTTTTCCATCACCTTTTAATTTCTATCTTTGTCCAGATTACATATGTGCTGTAGATAAGCTTAAAAACAATATTTCATTGCTATGCTACTAGCATGTGATATGCTCTTTAAAATTCAACAACATGCACATACTAACAAACGTGTCTGCTTACTAACCCAACACCACAAAGTAAACATTATAAATAGCATGAAATCAAATGTTTATATGACAGGTTCAGCTTTGGCTTCAGGTTAGTTTGGAAATCCAAGAAAACTGCTGTAGTTAATAGGAAATTCATTTCTATGGACTGCACGTGCCAGGGTTCATCTATACAAGGTAAAACTACTTTTGAAATATGTATACCAATGGATAGCGATATGTTTTAGAATCCGTGTGCTCTGGAATTCTGTTTTGATGCTGAGCCATTGTAAGAGAAAGTGTGCCATTGTGTTATGCACAATTAGTAAGATAGTAGAAACGCAACACAATTTTCCTTTTACCCAAAACTGGGTCATAGTAATCTTGGCAGTGTAGCATATGTTACTGGTTGAGAGATTTTAACTTGTCTAAATCCTTTTTATTACCTGAATTGCCAGTCATCCATCCATGCTATGTTAGATGTGTTTAGTCCACACCACTTTGGTGCTCATTTATGTGTGATCATTACTTTGTATTGCAGGCTCTTTGAAGTTTACTTAGCTGTGTTAATGGCAGTAAGGTATAAGATTCCTTTGAGGTGATGTAGGGAGCTAAAGTGGCCTCCGAAATACAGACACTCTCTATAGGGGACCTTAAAATAAATTGATTTTATGTTTATATACGTATAAATGGATATATATATATATATATATATATATATATATATATACACACACACACACACATAGAGAGACCTGTAATTTTTATCATAGATATACCTTAACTAGACAAAAAGAGAAAGAAAAATCCAGAAAATCTCCTTTTCGCATTTTTAAAGAACTTATTTGCAAAATATGGCGGAAAATAAGTATTTGGTCAATAACAAAAGTTCATCTTAATACTTTGTTATGTAACCTTTGTTGGCAATGACAGAGACCAAACATTTTCTGTAAGTCTTCACAAGGTTTTCACACACTTTTGCTGGTATTTTGGCCTATTCCTCCATGCAGATCTCCTCTAGAGCAGTGATGTTCCGGGGCTGTCGCTGGGCAACGCGGACTTTCAACTCCTCCAAAGATTTTGTATGGGGTTGAGATCTGGAGATGGCTAGGCCACTCCAGGACCTTGAAATGCTTCTTACAAAGCCACTCCTTTGTTACCCGGGCGGTGTGTTTGGGATCATTGTCATGCTGAACACTGATCTGGCAGCTGAAGGAGGAACAGCTTATCCTGCTCTCTCCCATCCTTACTGATAACTTTGCCTGTGAATTTATTTTTAAAGTCACAATTTTTATGTTTATATTTACATTATCGACATAATAACTGGATTACTTCAGACTTAAGGACTGGAAAATTTTTTCACTTTTATTTTTACCTTAATTTTCTTCATCTCCAAGTTGAGCTAGGGCAAAATGCCCCCGTCCGACCCCAAGGACATAAACAGCATTCTACAACGA